>NW_006494865.1:971268-1050340 GCF_000471905.2 Amborella trichopoda
GGAAGGTGAAAGAAGAAAAGATTAAACCTTATCAAGAAAAGGTGGAAAAGATGATCCCGCACTTTAAGAAACTCACCTTTCATCAAGTAACTAGGGAACATAATCAGTTCGCTGACACCCTTGCAGCTGTTACTTCAATGGTTGATATTCCTCTAGAAATCACCACATTGCCACTCTATATCAGGAACAAACATGACCCTTGCCCACCAAGGATCAAAAAAGAAATAGAGCGAGGAAATGAGAATGATGGGGAAGTGTCACTCGTGTTTCTCGTGGCTTCAAATGCGCTAGTTAAGGCAAAACCATGGTTCCACGATGTTCTGTCCCTGAGCCACCAAAAAGGATAAAGAGTCCCTTCGAAGGTTTTCGATGGGATTCTTAGTAAGAGGCAACCTCCTGTTCAAAAGTCCTTTGATGACATCATTCTTCGGTGCCTGGATCAACCAGAAATTGACCAAGTACTAACAGAGTTGCACAATGAAGGAGGTCATTCTGGGTCAGCCGACTTAGCTTAGAAAATCAAGAGCCAAGGCTATTACTGGACCACCATGGCTGACGGCTATTGGAAGTTCGTTAAGAGGTGTCTCAAATGTCAACTCTAGGGAGACCTCATCCATGCACCGTCTGTATCACTCAACTCAATATCGCCCGTATGGCCCTTCGCCATGTGGGGTCTTGATATCATCGGACTGATATCACCAAAAGCCTCAAACGGCCACCGTTTTATATTAACGGCTATAAAATACTTCACCAAATGGGTAGAGACCGCATCATTTGTTAAAATTAAAGGCCAACATGTTGCTCGTTTCATAAAGAATAATATTGTATTCCTATTTGGTGTTCGTGAATTAAACATCACTAGCGAGGAAACGGACAAGCACAAGCCACAAATAAAGGACTTCTCTGAATCATAGACAAAATAATAGAAGGTGGGAGAGATTGGCACGAAAAGTTAAATAACGCCCTAAGGGCCTACCTGACAACTGAGTAGACTCCTACTGGCATGACCCATACTCATTGGTGTATGGTATGAAAGCAGTGCTACCCATCAAGATTGAGATACCGTCCCTCTGAGTGCTTATTCACCAAAATGCAGATGTGGAACAACAGATCGAAGCACGAATCACTGCCCTCATTGCCTTGGATGAAAATGACTACGAGCAACACAAAATATCGTTGGTTATCAATGTAGAACAGAGAGGGCATACCAAAGAAAAGTTGTTCCTCGACAATTCAGAGAAGGAGAAATGCTGCTCAAGAAAATTTTCCACACTCCTGCAAATCCACACCCTTAAGCAAGTTCAAACCTAATTGGGAGGGGTCATTCGTGGTTACCCGAGTGCATGCAGGCAATTATCATCAGATAACAAATCATGTGGGTACAAACTCAACGACCCCATTAATGTAATGTATCTCAAAAAATACTACCCGTAATGAGCTAAAAAACGTGGTGAAAACCTAAAAAGGCATCACAAAGAAAAACAAAAAAAATAAAAAAACAAAAAAGTGGACGTGGTGAAAACCTGGAAAGGCACCACGGGTAAAAGAGAGAATAAAATCTCCAAGAAGGAGCTTTCGATGCAAAGCACTCAATTACAAACAAGTACTTGCAAGTTCCAATAATTCTGCACAAACAGACCCTGAGGATGACTCCTCCTCCTAAACTCTGCAGGTTCCTAATAGAACCAACTCAGAAAGATGTAGGGGGGTGACAAGAATGGAAAATAGAAGTGATTTCGACGAACCCTAAAAAACGTCGAGACCCTCCAAGATGTAAGCCCACCAAGAATCCAGAGGACTTTTCATAGATCCGCGAAGCAGAGAATGAAAGCTTCAAAGGTAAAAGGACAACTTCGTGATTTTTGAGTTCTCACGATCCCGCAAGGGAATCCTTTCATCATATATGACTAAATATAACAAAGAAAATCACCACCAAAGGGGCTATAGGTGGCAAAACGGTAAGGCCCATTCCTTTCGAAAATGTTGTTTCAATTTAACTGTTAAAGTCATCCATTTTCAAAGAGCTTTCTCCTTTTATAAGGGACTTCTTCCATCACTACATGAGGTTAAACTGTTAGTCGATCTTGCCTCGTTCTCGAAGCTAACTTCCTACGCTTGTTATGAAGGCTTGAAACTAGCCAGGCACTCCATGGTTGTATGAGTATAACTAACAACTACCACATATAGGAGATGAGTGAACCTCGCCAATGATGTAATTGGCTAGTCTAGGAGCATTTATCACTCAACTGGATCCCTTGAGGTAATATGATGCAAGCTCATCTCTATGTGTGCGTACGATGACCCAATAGCCGAAAATTCAAGACAAAAACCCTATAACTAGGGAGCTGAATTTGTAAAAAAATCAATTTTAAAATTGTGTGCAAGGAAAGTGTTCTACTCTACTAATCAATTGCACACGTACAAGTTGAACAAGAACCCCCCTAACTGAGGCAATAAAGAAAAAAAAAGAAAAAGTTTTCAAACTCCCCATAATAGGGGCAAAGTTGAAAAGCCCCTTTTCTCAACCAATTCTCCAAAAAAGTAAAATTTTCAAAAAAATAATGATCAAACAAAAAGAAGAATAAGTCTAAATTGCTTACCAATTTTCCAAATTTTTGAAACAATAATAAAAAAATTAAAAGGAAAAAAAAATTACGCTCTTCGCTGGCAAGAGCCTAAACTGCCAACCAATCTTTTGAAAAAAAAAAAGTTTAAAAAATTTCATATGCTCCTTAGTGGCATGAGCTTAAACTGCCAACTGATATCAATATCTTTTGCTCCTCGGTGGCATGAGCCTAAACTGCCAACCGACATCAAAATCTTCTACTCCTCTGTGGCATGAGTCTAAACTACAAACTAATTTCAGAAAAAAATTTTGCTCCACAGTGGCATGAGCCTAAACTGCCAACCAAGATTCTGATTGTCAAACTCAGGCGACGTTAAAAAACTGAGCTAACACATCAAACTCATGCGACGTTAAAAAACCAAGCTAACACGTCAAACTCGTGCGACGTTAAAAACCGAGCTAACACATCAAACTCGTGCAACGTTAAAAAACTGTGCAAACACGTCAAACTAGTGCGCTCTTAAAAAACTGAGCTAACACGTCAAACTCGTGCGAGGTTAAAAAGTCTAGCTAACACGTCAAACTCGTACGACATAAAAAACCGAGCTAACACGTCAAACTCGTACGACGTAAAAAACCGAGCTAACACGTCAAACTCATGCGACGTTAAAAAATCGAGCTAACATGTCAAACTCGTGCCACGTTAAAAAAATGAGCTAACACGTCAAACTCGTGCGATGTTAAAAAACCGAGCTAACACATTAAACTCATGTGACGTTAAAAATCAAGCTAACACATCAAACTCGTGCGACATTAAAAAACCGAGCTCATACGTCAAACTCGCGAGACGTTAAAAAACTGAGCTAACATGTCAAACTCGTGCGACATTGAAAACCGAGCTAGCACGTCAAACTCATGAAATGTAAAAGAGCCGAGACAGGTAACGTCTAGCCCCGTAAGATGTAGAAGGTCAGGTTATCCAAATCGATCTCAAACTCGTGGAACGTAAAAGAGACGAGACAGGTAATGTCTATCCCCATATGACGTAAAAGGTTGGGTTATCCAGCTCAACATCAAACTCGTGCAACGTAAAAGAGCCAAGACAGGTAATGTCTAGCCCCGTATGACGTAAAAGGTTGGGTCATCCAGTTCAATGTCAAACTTGTGCTATGTAAAAGAGCCTAGACAGGTACTGTCTATCCCCGTATGACATAAAAGGTTGGGTGTATCATCCATCGCTGCATGATGCTAAACTGCTTAGAGGGCTCTATGGTTGCAAGAGTTGAAATTGCTAACCAACATTGTTTTTCAAGTATCTTTCCCTTTTCAACATTTTCATTATATGTCTTGTATTTTCAAAAACTTTAATTTCTTTGTTAAAATCGTAAGCCTGTCCCTGCTACGGGTTCTATTTCAAATCTCCCCCTACTTTCAAAATTTTCTAAAAAGACTTGTAAAAAAACAAAGGAGCTTGGACACCCTTATATGATGGATACCGCGTTGCCCCGATTACCACGTTGTTGCCTCGCCTCTCTATTCGGAATTGATCAAACAAGTCTCATCCTATAAAAAACTTTCTTATAGACAACCTTAGGAAACCCCTAAGGAAATCAAAGAAATTGTTAGGGTTAAAATTTTCAAATTGAGAAAACACTAACATCAAGTGGCATGACTATAAAATCCACCTCGAGTTTCAAGCCTACGTAACGCGCTGACACCTCACGTCGAAAACCCTAGGAAGAAAATTCCCTAGGTGGGTGAGCATGGGAGTGTAATGACCTGGAGGGATAGTTGGTGTGCCATCTGCCCACGTGATGTCAGGATGACATTCATCTTTGACATTCTCCTACCCCTCGAAGGACAGGGAGCATTAGAGAGTCTATTGTTGCTTCTCACCTGTCCCTCAAAGGACAGAGAGTGCATGTTTGCCTGCCCCTTGAAGGACAGGGAACACAACGGGTCTACTTCTTTGCCACTCTCCTGTCCCTCGAAGGACATGGAGTGCCAAAGAGGGGCAACTGTAGACACCCACTATAAATCTAGAAAGTTCTGTGGTTTTCTTAGACCCTTAGGATCAAATTGGCCTAGTAAACCCAAAATCCATATGTGCCGGAATGATTCTGTCAGCCCATAACCCAGTAGATGCCTGTTTTTCCCCAAAATCCAGTAAACGCGTTGTTTTACGGAAAAAAACATTAACAATAGTAAAAGCCTCATTTTTAACCCAAAGTTTCTCTGAGATCTTCACAAGAGGCTGAGGAGACACCTAAATTGAAGACACTCAATTTGGACATGGTTTGGTTTGGGCGACAAGGGGCGTGCCGCCAAGTCATCCTGCAAATGTCCTATTTTACAAAAATAATCAGTAAAAATCGTAAAAAAATCCGTTTTGACCCAAAATTTTACTGGTAGATTCACAAGAGGCTAAGGAACACACTTGAAAAAAACAAATTCAATTTGGAAAAGTTTTAGTTTGGACGACATTGGGCGTGTCCCCCACCCTTGGGTGACACGACTCGTGCTGCCCAGGCGACACGAGGCGTGTCGCCCTCCCAAACATTTTTTTTCTGATTTTTTGTGTTTTCATGGTCATCTTGTGGGTGGTTTTTTATAGTGATGCTATCTGTATTGGTCAAATCCGAATTTATAAAAAATAAAAGATTGGTTTGACCAAGGGATTTGTTGGTTACAAAATAACTCTGCCCCAACAAATCCCTTGTTTAGATGATCTCACTTTGGGTGACCCAAAAAGGATGAAAAAGGAGAGAGTTAAAAAAGAAAAGAGATTTTTGGGGGAGAGAGATGAAAAAGAAAAAAAAAAGAACGAGACTTGGAACTTTAGGAAGAGAAACCTTAGGAGAGTAGAGAGACCTTCTCTGAGAAAACCCTAACCCTCATCTTAAGCCTGAAAAACGTACACCTAGGGCACAACAACCCTAGATCTAAACAATTTCTAGGGTACAACAACCCTAGATCTAAACCATTTATAGGGCGCAACCACCCTACTACGAGAGACTTGCTGATCGACATCTGAACCACAAGGGCAAAAGGAACCCGTCTTGATACGGGCGAGCCCCCTCAAAAGCTCGGGAAGCCCGAGCCATCCAGCTCGGTTCAGTATTTTCTTCTGCTTCATTTCCTCTTTTCTTTTATTGAATTTAATTTATTTTGAACTCGCTTTGATTCATTCCGATTGAAAATTGTGTTTTGAAATGCTTCGGATCATGCTGGCTCCTTCACAGATCTGATCTCAGATCTGAATTTGAATGTTCTCACTTTCTCTATCATTGCTTTTTTTCATTTATTTTTATCAGTTGAAAGTGTCATATTTGATAGATCTAAATCGTTAGATCACTTGATTATGCACTATAAACACAATTCATCCAACGAGTACCACTAGAGAAAACGGTTACAGGCCAAAAGAAGAAGCCACCCATTTTTGAGTCAACTTCAATTCATCTGACATGTATATCTTTGATGCAAGTTAGATCTCATTTGACATGTAAGCCAAATCTCATCTGACATGTATATCAAACATACAAGGCATTCATTCGATGTGTACATCAAACATACAAGGCCGGCTTCTCTGGTACCGAATTGGCTTATGATGGAGAGCATACCCTCTTCACAGTGGATGCCCTTCCACTGAACAACATGGACTTCACTGTTTTGCTGGACGACTTGGCTTCCAATAGGTATCACAAACCATGCCTTACCATCATTCACCACTCTTTGTTGACCCATGTTAGTGCTCCGCATGAACATCGCCGCACGTAGCTCGCCGTCAAGCACAACAATTCCCGCATGTAACTTACTGCCACATGCGAGCAGCATCGTGCACATCTTGACATGCCACATGCGCTGATGAGCACCGTTTAAATCCAGTACCGGTAGTGCCCTCCAAAGGCAAGCGCCAGCTGTGCTCCCAACTCCTAGCGACGACTACCTTTCTTGAGGATCAGCGCCGATTGTGTCAACGCCTGTTATGTTTCTAACCATCAGCACCAAATGTGTCAGTGCCGACTGTGCTTCTGTTAGCGTCGGCTCTGTTGTGACTGTTCGACTCCCGAGACTTCTTGTTTACAAGGCCTAAGTCCCTTCACCTCTCCAACGGTTGCGCAATTTTCAAGGGCAACGGTCCACCTTCTGCAACGGATCACCTTCTGTGACCGTTCGTTTCCCCTGACCCTTTGGTCTCTTGTCCAAACTCCCTTGTCGTTGATAGAAAACCCCTGCAATTGTTCACCTTCCTTGCGACGATCTACCTTCAGCGACCGTTTCGTTCCTTGACCCTTCGGTTTCTCGTTGGAACTCCCCTTTTACTGTCGGAGAACCTCTGCAAGGCCACGAAGACACCTAGAAACCACCTAAGCCCCCGAAAAAAATCCCAAAACAAGTGAAAATGCCCACTGCTGCACTTCCCGCCTCTCCAACCAGAAAAATCACGGTCGAAGTTCTCGTGCTTCCCGAAAAACCCCCTCTGCTGATCGGAAACTCCAGCAACTCCAACTAATCTTTACCCACTTCTCTGTCGTTGTCTCCTTGATTGACCAGAACCTCCCCGGCTTTTTCGACAACCCCTTGACAATCTTGTCGAAACCTTCCTTGTAAAAACCTTACCGAAATCCTTGATTTCTTGCCGGAGCTTCCAACACAAACTTTACTCACCGCTAAATTTTTAAGTTTTTACCTTCGGTGAAAAGTGGGGAAAATGGGGTTTTACCCCCTTATATATAGCCAACACTACCCTCAAACACCCCTCACAAATTGGGAATCCCAGCTGCGTCCGAGGAAAGCCAAACAACGATGAACTGGGTCAGGCTCTGACTTGAGGTTAGAGGCACCTCTCATCGCCACATGTAAAATTCCAACAAACAGGCTAGACCAAGTCGGACTTTGACACGAGGCCTGGGGAAAGTTTCATTTGTTGGCTCATCAAATACCATGCAACACAGACAAGGACCGGATTGGGCTTAGGTCATGGCTCAAATATCAGTCCATACCCAGTGCAGGCTAGGAGGTCGAAGTGACCTAGCGCTGGCTGAGTTTCAACAACCCTAGCATCGCATGTGTGCTCGGCAACTCAGTGCCGACTGTGTTCAAACGATAACACGGGCCTTTCTCAGCACCAATTGTGTGCTCGACAAACCAATGTCTACTGTGTTCAAGTGGTAGCACATGTGTCTCCTATCATTATTATCCCCAGTAAAGTTGCACCTTGACTCTGACCAATTATCTCCGGCAAAGTGGAACCTAAGTCGACCAAACTCAGGTCATGACTTCTCGTTCCTAGTAAGAGAGCCATACACATACTATTATACCCAATGGAGTTAAGGTCATTTTTACCACTACAACCCTCAGTGGTTTGCCTGATACCTATTTATTCTATTTTCAAGGATATAAAAGACCCGCATTTGTCCCCTCTTCCCCAATAAGGTCAGCTTTCCCTCTTCGGTCTTAACCATTTCATCCTCAGGGAGTCCGATTGTCATCAACATACCTATTCCCCATAAAGCTTCACTTGCACGACGACCAACACAATGGTCTAGATGCACGACCCAAAACTGTATGGCCCAAACTATACGACCTTAAACTATAGCGGAGGTCTAGTTGCACGACCTTCAACTGCATGGTCCTAGTTGCATGACTCTAAACTAAATGACTGCGGTCCAAACTATATTACCTTAACTGTAGCGGAGGTCTAGTTGCGGGACCTTAAACTGCATGGTCCTCGTTGCATGACTCTAAACTGCATAACCACGGTCCAAACTATATGACCTTAAACTGTAGCGAAGGTCTACTTGCATGATCTTATACCCCATGGTCCTAGTTGGATGACTTTAAACTGTATAACCACGGTCCAAGCTATATCACCCTAAATTATAGTGAACATCCTGGCTGCATGACGATAAACTGCTTTGCACAGGTCCAGGAGGCATGACTTTAAACTTTACGTGTATTTTCAAGCACGTCTTCCCTAACCGACCCGTTCGTGTGAGCGCACCCTTTTACTACTTCCCCAGTGAGCACGTTCATTTCATCATCCAACATCATTCCCCAATGAGTCTCACTTGCGCTCACAAACGGTGAACCATCCCGCCACCTATACTCGTCGTAAGCTAGTGGGTCACCATCTTTCACCCACCTTTTATATATCATCCATCTTTCATAGGTAGCCTTATGCCATCTCCCCAAGTGACTGAAATAATTACCATACTCACTCTATGGCCTCTACAGACTGCCTTGGATCGCCATTATGGTCCAGCTATATGACCTTAAACTGTAGAGCATGTTCTGACCGTATGATGTTAAAAGGCTTCGCACAGGTCCCGAAGGCATGACCTTAAACACACCTTCACAAAAAAACGAAGAAATAACGGGCATGGTGCATACCTTAATAAGGGAACGTCATGAGTAAAAATGACAAATGGGCATGGTCACAAAACCATGAGTAAAAGAGTTCTGTGAATAAAAATCGGGCACGGTGAAATCCTAAAAGGGCATCGTGAGTAAAATGGAAGAATAAGGATGGACATGGCCGTAAGGTCATGGGTAAAAGAGCCCCAAATAAAAAGAAGTTGGTGAAAACCGTCTCTCCGGTGGCGCTTCCCAAGTTCAAGTGAAAGTCCACAAAGGACGCTTGGACCAATAAATACGGTTGATGCAGCGCTTGCCTCAATATGCAACTTCAGCCCTCACTCAAAAAGAAAAAAAATCTATGATGTTATAATACCAGGGTTCAAAAATGAGCTCTAAGGAAAGATTCCCGATAGCTTGACTCCAGTTGCAAAAAGGACTCGAAAGACAGAAGACTCGCCATGACTGCAAGACAAGTCCCATGAAAAGGAGCATCATTCACAAGAGGTCACAAAACACACTCCAAGATGCTGGAGATGCCCCAAGAAGGCTAAGGTAACCATGACTTTGGAGCGGCAATCAAATGATTGTCGTAGCTGCAAAGCAGTGGGTAGGGGTGGTTATACCCAAAGCTGGTCATCTCGATAAACTGAGGTCCACTACTTGCCAGGGAATAACTGGTCGTCAGGACTTTCAAGCGGCAATCAGATGATTGTCGTAGCTGCAAAGCAATGGGTAGGGGTAGTTATACCTAAAGCTAGTCACCTCGATAAACTGAGGTACCCTACTCGCTAAGGAATAACTGGTGCACAAAGCAGAAGGCACCGACATAAGGCCCTTCAGCATACCATTCACATAATCCTCAAAATGTGGCTCAACACTAGAGGCTACAAACAAACCCAGACCGAATGGAAACAATGCCTTTCGTCATGACACTCAATTGCTGGATGGGCCTGATTCTGACTGATGAGGTCCGTAGAAAATCCTCAGCTCCAGAATCCCAAATAGTTCCACACGAGGGTGAGGACTTAGATAAGTTCCCTAAAAAAAATCTCTTCTCCCTCTAGAGCCTCCACGGATGGACCCTTGAATAATGCAGCCCTACGTCTGAGCATCTTAGTTGCACCATTGAGTGAATATTTCCAAGCGCAACATTTGGCAGTGTAAGATGTTTGAACTCATTTTTCATCACCTTGATCCTTGATGCGGAATAAAGAGGAAGCAGGTCAATAAAGCCTACAATATAAGTGGAAATTTTGATAGTCTCAGAATTTCTCCAGAATTAGTCAAGATCTTCATCATCACTCTAAAAGTTCACCTCCCAAGTTTCATCGTGATCAGACATGTCTAAGGCAGTGAACACAAAGAAACAATTTCTGAAAACTTGGCCTCTAACACCCTTTAATGGACCCCGTAACTAGAACTACACTTTTGGTGCATCAAATTGTTGTGAGACCACCACCATTGGATCTGGAACTCGTAATTAGAACTATACTTTTGGTACGTTAAATTGTTGTGGGGACCACTGCCATTGGATTCGGCACAGTCGAATTTGGGTCAAGTTTCGGCTTAATTGGGCACTCCAAGACAAACTTATGAGTAAAATACCAAAAATGGGTACGCCGCACACTATTTCTATGTGGCCACCTTGCACCAAACGACCATTAAAGGTAGCTATTTTTACAGTCATGGGCAGTGATTTTCGGGGTCTATATCTTACTCGTTCCTAGTCGAATCACGCTCAAATTTTACGAGCGTGTTCGTCTCGTCAAGACGAGAATTTCAAAATGTGGTATGCCCCATAACAATACCCGAGCAGAGAGAAAAACTAGAGAACAGTTGCTGATTCGTGAAGAAAGTTATAGAAAATTCAGCAACAGCACGCCCCACTCCGACGGCCAAATCATGATGCTCGCATACCCGATCGGCACAAAACCAATTGCATTATATGCGTAAGGTCTATGGCCACCTCTGGTTCGATCCCTGTGTACGATGAATGGTTGGATTTCACATACAAAGGTGTCAAAGTTTCTATACATTCCGGCAACTAGATTTCAAGATTCTGGTAAAAAACTCAAGACAACAAAATCTTCGTCCGGACACAAAATCGAGCTGTGTTTGTTGCAACGTGGTCGTGACGGCATGCTCAGTGTGATTCAGCAAAGATACTGAAAAAAATATCAAGGAACAAATGCACTATCGATCCGAAGTTTTCAAGATTTATCAAAGATTCACGTGTCATGATCATGGCTTAAAAACATGATTCAGGGCTCGAAGTTGGTATCAAATTGATCTCCATCACGAGCCCCACAAGAAAACCATCATCTTTCTATCAAACGAGCATCAGAACAACCCCAAATCAGTCATGGAAGATCACGCAAGTTCACGAGCAAAACAATCAGTTTGTACCCATTTTTAGAATTTATTTTAATTCAATTCAATTGTAATTACCTTCAATTTTAAGTAGTTTTTGGGCAGACACCCATGTTTGGGCCCAATTCTATAAAAGCATGCAAAGCTAAATTGTAAAATCCCCTTGGGTTCATTTTGAAAGAATCAATAAAGACATCAATTTTACTTATGCTTGTGGGTGAGTCTTGGAGAGAGAAATAGGAGAGAGAAGAAAAGGGTCGGTACCCTTCGATAAGGTAAGTTTCTCTCTCCTCCTCTCTTTCTGTCTCCTCTCTTCTTTTTCTCTTCTCCCCTCTTTCTCTAATCTTCTTTCTCTCTCCTCTACTTTCTCTCTCTCCCCCTTTTTTTCTCATCTCTATCTCTCTTCTTCTGATCTTTATCTTTCTTTCTCTCTCTATTTCTCATCTTTATCTCTCTTTCTCTCTCTTCTTCTCATCTTTATCAATCCTTCTCTCTCTTTTTCTCATCTTTATCTCTTTCTCTCTCTTCTTCTCATCTTTATCTCTTTCTCTCTCTTCTTCTCATCTTTATCTCATCTTTCTCTCTTTCTCTCTCTTCTTCTCATCTCTATCACTCTTTCTTCTCTTCTTTTAACACAGTAGGTGAATCTCAACGGTGATTGCATCTTCTCTCTCTCTTCTGTCTAATACAACAGGTGAATCTCAATATCGACTGTATCTTTTCTCTCTCCTTTGTCTAACACAGTTAGCGAATCTCAGCACACCGACTGTATCTTCTCTCTCCTTTATCTAACACAGTCAGTAAATCTCAGCATCGACAGCATCTTCTCTCTCCTCTTTTTAACACAGTCAGTGAATCTCAGTGTTGACTGCATCTTCTTTCCCCTCTATTTAACACAATTAATGAATATCAATGTCGATTGCATCTTCTCTCTCTTCTTTTTTTAACACGACCGACGACACTCAACATCGACTGTGTTCTCTCTTTCTTTGGTTTAACATAGCTGATGATGCTTAGTGCCGACTGTGTTCCCTCTCTTTTCTTTGGCTAACACAATTGGCGATGCTCAGCACCGACAGTGTCCTCTTCCTTATCTTTGCCTGATACAGCCGGCGATGCCTAGCACCATCTGTGTTTTTCTCACTTCTCTCATACTCTTCTCCTTTCTTTTCTGCCCCCTCCCTCTTTCTATTCTCTTCTTCTCTTATCTTACTTCTTATTCTTTCTTTATGATCTTCATTTTGTTATTCTTTCGTTTGAATAAGAGGGGTTGAGATTAGCCTCTCGCGGTCGTTCCATCGTCTAGCCATAATATTGTTGTGCCAGAATTACTGTCCCTACCACAACAGACTAACCATCGTGTCTAGCTAGTCAGTATCAGTATTGACGTCTAGCAGTAATCCTGTTGAGCCGGTCAAAGTTACCGAGCTCGTTTTACTACCACATCAGGGCAATCACTCACCAGTTAGTCACTGTGCTGATCTCCCCTCCTGGTCAAATTCTTCTCTCCCCCATATTTCTTCTCTGATTCTCCTGTTCTTCTTTTGAATGTGCAAGCTTGTTGACATTCACCAAAAAACAGGTTTGTTGACCCACCTGTCTTATAATATTTTCCATATGTGTCTGAATGCAGAAAACAAGAGAATACAAGCCAAGGGAGGCAATTTCGAGCCAATTTTATTATTGGGGGGATTTCTTCGTGTTCTAAGAGGGTGCCCACGCGAGCCAACATGAGTAAGTCCCGAACCCACCTTAAATTTCTCTCTCATTGGTTGGTAATACTTACCCTTGTTCTGGAACGAGGTTCCCGAGAGAGTGATGTCAAAGTCTCAGGTCTCCCTGAAATTGAGACGCGTGTCGCCCGATCATCCAGATCCGGAGGACGAGATCAAGGCACATAACCAGTGGGAGATGTACTTATACGAAGACTTCCAATCTGACCGAGGAGGTGCCGGGGTGGTGTTCTTGACCCAAAAAGAGGAGTATTGCCTCTCTCTTTCTCTCTCACCGAAGCCTTCGCTCTGGACTTGGACCAACTCAAGATCTATGGCGACTCTGAGTTGGTCATTCGCCAGCTCAAAGGAATATATGACGTGAGAAAAGACACTCTCAAGCCTTATCACGATATTACAAAATCGTATATGGCCCAGTTTGAGGATGTATCCTTGAGTCAAATCCCTTGGAGGCTAAACTCGCAAGCTGATGCACTTGCAAAACTCAGGGCTACAATTCAATTATCCTCATCAAAACCTACACTTGTCTGGGTGGCAGAGTGGAGACACATTGAACTGAGAACCGAGGTAAACGCTGATGATGAGAGAAATATCTTCCCTGAGTGAACTCCTTATCCATTCGGAGCACTTCTATCAGCCAAAGAAATTATCGAGACTGAACATGAAATAGCATGGGGTCAAGGACTTAAGGTTCGAAATCAAGAACCGTAGTTCTTCAACCCAATATGCATGGAAATTGAGTAGGTAGAAGATTGGAGAGAGCCCATCACTAGTTTTCTAAAACATGGTAGACTCCCGGAAGACCGTGTCGTGTGCAATAGTATACGTTGAATGTTTACCAAGTATACCCTCCTTGAAGTAGATGTTATCTTTAGACGGTCATTTGACGATATTCTTCTTAGATGTGTGGACTCGTAAGAAGCAAATAAGGTCTTGAAAGAAGAACACTTAGGCATTTGTGGATTGCATCAGTCTGGCGCCAAGCTCTATGAATTAATATGTATATTAGGATATTATTAGCCTTCAGTGATGGCTGATTACATAAATTATCCTAAGAAGTGCTAGGTGTGCTAAATACTCTTGAGTCTTGCTCATCAACCTCCAGAGCCCTTACACCCTAAACTGGCATCATGGCCCTTCTCACAATGGGGTATGGACATTGTAGGGCCTATTGACCTCCGTTAGCAATGGGTCATGTATTTATTCTCCCTACAACAGATTATTTCTCCAAATGGGCTGAGGCGGTCCCACTCAAGCAAGCTCCTGGGGCTACCGTGGCCAACTTCGTGCGGCATCACATCATATACTGGTTTGGAGTGCCTCACCAGATTATATCTAACAATGGCCCTCAGTTCAAGAGTCATTGCATTGATCACTTGGTTAATTAGTTCGGTTTCGAGTGGAGTTACTATGCATCGTCCTCGAGATAATGGAATAGCCGAAGCTTTCAATAAGACCCTGTGAAACGTTTTAAGGAAATCGGTATCAAAGGCGAAGAAGAACTGGCATGAGAAGCTTCATGAAGCCTTGTAGGCCTATCGCACTACCACACAAAATGCCATAGATTCCACTCCTTACTCCCTAGTCTATGGGGGTGAATTAGTTTTAGCTCTTGAAATTCCAATCCCTTCATTACACCTCGCTATACATCAAGGATTAACCGAAGATGAAAGAGTCAAACTTCAGTATCAAGAGTTGGATGCTCTCAATGAAAAGAGGTTGAAGGCTCAGTAGAACCTCGAACTCAACCAGGGAGAATGAAGAGGGCCTTTAACAAGTCAGTCAAAGTCCGCGCATTTGCCTGTGGGGATCTGGTTTTAGCCGTTATGAAGCCGAATGTTATGCATGGGCTGCGAAAGGGAAGTTTGAACCCAAGTGGGAAGGTCCCTTTATAGTTAAGAAAGTCTCACCAAATGGAGCCTTGTGGTTGATGAAAAGACCTCTAAAAATAACGAGGAAGAATTGAAAGAGGCCCCAGAAGAATGGGAAGAAGGCGGTCAAGCTACTACTAATGAGCTTGAAGAAATAAATCTAGGAGATGAAGCCGACGTTAGGCCCACTTTTATCTTGGCAAATAAGTCTTCAGAAGAGAAAGAAAATTTCACTTCTTTCTTACAAGCAAATCAAGACGTCTTTGTTTGGCATTACCATGAGAAGTCTTAGTTAGATCCTTAGGTCATCGTTCATCATCTAAGCATCGATCCGACTATCAAACCCGTCTAATAGAAATTTAGGAGGTTTAGGCCGGACCTCGAGATGCAGTTAGACGCCGAGGTGACCAAACTCAGACAAGCAGGCTTCATTTGAGAAGTCAAGTACCTGAAATGGCTAGCAAATGTTGTTCCAATCAAGAAGAAAAATGGTCAAATCAGGGTTTGACTTTCCAAGGATGACTTCCCATTGCCATTTATCGAGATGCTCATTGACTCAATGGCTCACTGTCAAATCTTTTCCTTCATGGATGGTTACTCCGGGTATAACCAGATACGGATGACGCCTGAAGATGAAGAAGCCACTACATTCTTAACTCCGAAAGGGATCTTCTGTTACACGATGATGCCTTTTGGATTAAAGAGTGCAGGTGCCACATACCAGAGAATAAAGACAACCATCTTCAAAGACATGATGCACAAAGAGGTGGAGTACTATGTAGATGATTTGGTGGTCAAATCCAAAGAGACGGATGCTCATATGAGAGAACTTGAAAAGGTATTTCACCGATTACACCTTCATCAACTTAAAATGAACCTGCTAAAATGAGCCTTTGCTGTGCGTTCAGGAAAATTATTGGTCATTGTCAGACATTGATGGCTTGAGGTTGAGCCAGTCAAGATCAAGCCAATCCAGGAAATGTCGTCATCAACTACACTTCGAGAACTGCACTCTCTCTAAGGGCAGCTGGCGTACATTTGCTGGTTCATCTCAAATATTTTAGGTCGTTCTAAACCCTTTACTCACCTCTTAAAGAACGATACCCCATTCATCTGGGATCAAGCATGTCAGAAAGGTCTTGATGACATTAAACAATATCTACTCAACCATCCGGTACTCTCTACACCTGTGCTGGGAAACCTCTAAATCTATTTGTGACAGCTCTGGATGAGTCACTCAGGGCATTGTTGGCCCAAAACATTGAAGAGGGAAAAGAAATAACGCTATACTATCTCAGCCACAGGATGTAAGGGGCCGAGAAGAAGAAGATGTGCTTGGCTCTAATCTTCACAATCCAAAAACTCTGTCATTACTTGCTTGGTCATGAAGTAAAGCTTATATCAAAAGTAGATCCTGTAAAGTTTCTCATGACACACCCATGCATGTCGAGACGTCTTGCTAAATAGGCATTATTGCTGATGGAATTCGATTTCACGTATGTCCCACAAAAGGCCATCAAGGGCCAAGCCTTGGCAGATTTTCTCCCATCTCACCCTGTATTGACAGAATCTCCTTTATCAAGCGACCTCCTTGATGAAGAAGTATTATGCACTGAGCTTGCACATGTGTGGGAAATCTACATCGACGGAGCCTTTCAAGCAGACTGTGGAGGTGCCAAAGTGGTAATCCTAACCCCGAACGAAGGAGTGTTGCTGCTTTCTTCCTCACTCGCCGAGGTTGGTTCTCACAATGAGGTAGAATATCAAGCCCTTATAATTGGGATGGAAATAGCCTTCGAACTAGACTTGGAGCAGCTCAAGATCTATTGCAACTTTGAGTTGGTAATCCGGCAACTCAAAGGGTTTTATGACGTGAGAAAAGACACTCTCAAGCCTTATCACGATACTGCAAAATCTTATATGGCCCAATTTGAGGACGTATCCTTGAGTCACATCCCCAGGAGGCTGAACTCACAGGCTGACGCACTTGTGAAACTCGGTGCTACAATTCCGTTGTTCTCATCGGGACCCACTCTTGATTGGGTGGCAGAATGGAGACACATTGAACTAAGAACCGAGGTCGATGCTGATGATGAGAGAAATATCTTTTCAAAATTCCGTCCTTATCCATTCGGAGCGCTTCTATCAGCTAAAGAAGTAATTAAGACAGAACAATAAATGGCACGAAGTTAGGGAGCTAAGGTTCGAACTCAAGAACCAGAATTCTTTGACGCAATATGCTTGAAAATTGAGCAGATGGAAGATTGGAGAGAGCCCATCATTAGTTTCCTAAAACAAGGCAAGCTCTTGGAAGATTGTGCCGAATGCAACAACATACGTCAACATATGTCAAATGTCTACCATGTATACCCTCCTTGAAGGAGATGCCCACTTCAGACGATCATTTGACGGTATTCTTCTTAGATGTGTGGACGTCCTAGAAGTAAACAAGGTGCTACAAGTAGTCCACTCAAGCATTTGTGGAATACATCAGTCTGATTCTAAGCTCTATGAACGAATACATAGGTTGGGATACTATTGGCCTTCTATGATCACAGATTCCTTAAACTATGCTAAAACGTGCCAAGTATGCCAAATCCATTCAAGCCTTGTTCATCAGCATCTAAATTCCTTACACCGTAGAGTGGCATCGTGGTCCTTCTCACATTGGGGTATGGACATCGTAGGGCCTATTGACCCTCCATCAGCAATGGGTCATGTCATCATTCTAGCCGCAATATATTATTTCTCCAAGTGGGCTGAAGCGGTCCCACTAAAGCACTTTCTTGGGACAATAGTGGCTAACTTCATCTGACACCACATTATATACCGGTTTGGGGTCCCTGACCTGATTATATCTGACAATGGTCCCCAATTTCGAAGTCATAATATTGATCGCTTGGTTAACCAGTTTGGTTTTGAGTGGAAGTACTCGACTATGTACCACCATTGGGCAAATGGATTAGCTGAGGCCTTCAATAAGACCTTGTGGAACGTTTGATAAAAATCGATATCAAAGACAAAAAAGAATTGGCATGAAAAGCTTCCTGAAGCACTATGGGCTTATCATACTACTACCAGAAATTCTACTAATTCCACTCCTTATTCTCTAGCCTACGGCGATGAAGCAGTTTTCCTCTTGAAATTCAAATTCCTTCACTGCGAGTCACAGTACATCAAGGGTTAACCGAAGATGAGAGAATCAAGCTCCAGTATCAAGAATTGGATGCACTCGATGAAAAGAGAGTAGAGTCTCAGCAGAACTTTGAACTGAACAAAGGCAGAATGAAGAGGGGTTTTGACAAGTCCATCAAGGTTCGCTCATTCACCTGTGGCGATCTAGTTCTTGTTGTGAAAAGGCCTATTGTTATGCATGGCCGACGTAAAGGTAAGTTTGAACCTAAGTGGTGGGGTCCCTTTATAGTAAAAAAGGTCCCGCCAAATGGAGCCTACATTTTGACACATCCTGATGGAGAGGAGGCAATGCCCCCTATCAATGGGTGATACCTAAAGAAGTACCATCCGTGATGCATATGTTAAGAAAAGAAACTCAATGCAAAGCAAGAAAAATAGTCCAAACAAATTCTAACTCTTTTTAGTGAAATAAAGAGTGAATTACAAATTACAAGCTAAAAGCTTATTATTAAGGAGATTACAAGTCTCTTGCATCTGACGATAAGTGGACGGTTACAAAACAAAACCTGTAATATTGCTCTTCATTTGAGGATAAGAGGACGGCTGCAAACCAAAACCTGTAATATTGCTCTTGCATTTGAGGATAAGAGGATGGTTTCAAACCAAAACATGTAATAATACTCTTGCATTTGAGGATAAGATGACGGTTACGGGCTAAAAAAAAATGTCTGCCCCATGAAGAAGAAGCGAAACCACTTGGAGAAGTTATAGCTTCAATTCATTAGACGAGTACCAACAGAGGGAACGGTTACAAGCCAGAAGAAGAACCCAACCATTTCTGAGTCAACTTAAATTCATCTGACGAGTAAGAGGATCATTACAGGCCAGAAGACGAAGCAAAAACCACTTAGAGTAGTTAGCCTCAGTTTATCCGACGTGTATAACAAACATACAAGCCAGAGATCTCATCTGATGTGTATATCAAACATACAAGGTGGAATCCATTCGACGTGTGTATCAAACATAAAAAGAAGGCTGCTCTGGTAAGGAACTGGCCTATGATGGATAGCATACCCTGTTCACAGTGGATGCCCTTCCACAGAACAACATGGACTTCACTGTTGTCCTGGAGGACTTGGCTTCCAACAAGTATCACAAGCCATGCCTTACCATCATTCACCACCATTTGTCGGCTCATGCCAGCAACGCACATAAATAGCGCCATAACCCTCGCATGAAAATTTTTGTGACATGCAGGTAGCACTGTGCATCTCATGACGTGCCACAGGCACTAATGAGCACCGTTTGAAGCCAGTGCCAGTTGTGTCCACCAAAGGCCAGTGTCGGTTGTTCTCCCAACTCCTAGCGCTGGTTGCCTCTCTCGGGGTTCAACAACAACTGTTTCAGCACTGGTTACAACCATCAACACCGATTGTGCTTCTGTTAGCACCGGCTTCTTCGTGACTGTTCATCTCTAGAGACTCTTCATTTTCAAAGCCCAAGTCTCGCACTTCCTTAACGATCGTACGATTTCCAAGCGCAACCATCCACCGCCTGCGACAGTTCACCTCCTATAACCATTCGCTGCCCCCAACTGTCCACCTTCTGCGACGGTCCACCTCCCACAACCATTCGCCTTCCCCACGACGGTTCACCTCCGGTGACCGTTCCTCTGCCCCTGACCATTTAGTTGCTCGCTGAAACTTCGGCCTCCCGCTCGAAAACTCACTGAAAGACTTCCCCCGCCTGTATTTTTGGCTGAGAAGTCTTCAGAACCTCGTCTAAAACTTTTGCAACTTACCTTAGGTCTCCGGGAAACCTCTGCGAAGTCACAACAACACCGGGACCCTTAACACCCCCGAAAAACTCCCCAAGGACATGCATAAATTCCCATTGTCGCACTTCCTTCCTCTTCCACCCTCGAACTACCACGCTAGAGTTCTTCTATCTCCCAAAAATCCCCTGTGCTAACTGAAAAACTTCTGCAACTTCTACAAATCACCAACAGAAATCTTGCTTTGCAAAAAAGACCTTTCCTCCAAAACCTTTGATGGAGTCCCATTATTTTCCAAAAGTCCCTACAAAACCTTTGCTGGAATCCCTTGCCTACTTGCCCGAGCTTCTACCAGGCACCCTCTGCTCACTGCTAAATTTTTGGTTAAGTCTTTTTTACCTTTGGTGAAAAATGGAGAAGATGGGGTTTTACCCCCCTTATATAGCCTACATTACCCTCAAATGTCCCTCACAAATTGGTAATCCAGCCATGTCTAAGGAAAGCCAAACGACGATGAGCCAAGTCAGGCTTTGACCGGAGCCCCGAGGCAACTCTCATCGCCATCTGTATGAATCCATACTCAGTGCCGATTGAGTTTCAACAACCCTAGCACCGGTTGTTTTTAAAGAACTCAGCACCGACTATGTTCAAATGATAGCAGAGGTCGTTCCCAGCACTGGCTGAGTTTCAACAACCCTAGCGCCGATCGGTTTCAAGCAACTCAGTACCAGCTGTGTTCAAACGATAACACAGGTCATCCCCAACGCCTGTTGAGTTTCAACACAACCATAGCATCGGTCGTTTGCTAGGCAACTCAGCGCCGGCTGTGTTCAAATGATAACGCGGGTCCTCCACAATGCCGGTTGTGTTTTTTAAGACTCAATGCCGGCTGAACTCTCACAAGGAATAATGGTTCTTGTACCTAGCGCCGACTGTATTTTAAGAAGCATAAGCCGAAGTCATGTGTCTTATCGCTATCCCCAGTGAGGTTAAACCGTGACCCTAACCTATTGCCCCCAGCCCCCAGCAAAGTGGAACCTAGGTCGATCAAAATCAGGTCATGACTGCTCATCCCCAGTAAGAGAGCCACACTTCTACTACAACGTATTATCCTCAATAGGGTTAATATCATTTTTACTGCTGCAACCCTCAGAGGTCTGCCTCATGCTTATTTATTTTTACCCGCATTTATCCCCCCTTCCCCAACAAGGTCAACTTTCTTATATGGACCCTTCATTGGGCTTAACAATTTTATCTCTAGGGAGTTAGAGTACTACCCAAAGACTTATTCCCCATGGAGACTCACTTACATGGTGACACACAACCATGGTCCATCCTGCATGACCTTAAACTGCATTGCTAGGGTCCGCGCTGCACGACCTTAAACTGCACAAGCTTTGGATTAAGTGCATGACCCTAAACTGCATGGTCCAAACTTTATAACCATAAACTGTACCGGAGGTCTAGCTGCACGACCTAAAACTACACGGTCCAAGCGATACGACCCTAAACCGTAGTACATGTCCTAGACGCATGACGTTAAAAGGCTTAGCACCATGGTTTAAACTATATGACCTTAAACTATAACGGAGGTCTAGTTACACGACCATAAAACTGCATGGTTCTAGTTGTATGACTTTAAACTGCATAACCACGGTCCAAGCTATATAACCTTAAACCATAGTGCATGTCCTTGCTGCATGACAATAAAGTTCTTTGAACAGGTTTGGGAGGCAAGACCTTAAACTCACCACCATATACGCACACACCTATTACGTGTATCATCGAGCAAATATTTTCTAACCTACCCGTTCATGTGTGCTCACCACCTTCACTACCTGCCCAGTGAGCCCATTCATTTCATCTTCCTTCATCATTCTTGAGTGAGTCTCACCCACGCTCACAAAACGCCGATCCATCCTGCCACCCATACTGGTCATAAAATAGTGGGTCACCACTTTCCACGTTCCATTCATACATCATCCATCTATCATAAGCAGCCTTGTGCCATCTCCCAAAAAAAGTGAGCTAAAACCACTACCATACTCACTCCATGGCCTCTACAGATTACCATTCATCAGCACGGTCCAAACTATATGACAATAAACTGTAGAGGACGTCTAGTTGTACGACCCTAAACTACACAGCACAAGCTATATGACCTTAAACTCTAGTGCACTTCCTAGCCGCATGACGTTAAAAGGGTTTGCACAGCGCCCGAAGGCATGACGTTAAACACGTCTTCATAAAAATAACGGGCATGGTGTATACCTTAATAAGGGAACATCATGAGTAAAAATGACGGATGGGGCATGGTCACAAAACCTGAGTAAAAGAGTTCCATGAATAAAGAAACCGAGCACGGTGAAGACTTGGCATCATGAGTAAAATTAAAACAATAAGGGTGGACATGATCAAAAGGTCATGGGTAAAGGAGCCCCAAATGAAGAGGAAGTTGCCGAAAACCATCTCTATGGCACCACTTCCTAAGTTCAAGTGAAAATCCGCAAAGGACACTTGGATCAATAAATAGGTTGATGCAACGCTCACCTCAACAGGCAGCTTCAGCCACCATTCAAAGAGAATAATTCCTGGTGTTGCAATATCAAAACGTAAAAACACGAGCTTCAAGGGAAAGATTTTGACAGTCATTCTCTAGTTACAAAAAGCACTCACAGGACAGAAGATTCACCTAGAAAGAAAGACAAGTCTCATGAAAAAGAGAATTATTCTCAAGCGGTTACAAATACAGTTTAAGATGCCAGAGACGCCTCGAGAAGGCTATGTAAGACATGACTTTGAACCTGCTATGTAATGAACTACACAACAGTGGGTAGAGGTGGTTGTCCCTAGAGCTAGTCATCTCGATAAACTGAGGTACCCTACTCGTCAACGAACAATTGGTGTACGATGCAGATGAGCGCCGACAAAAGGCTCTCCAACAGAAAAAACAAACAAGAAAGTAATTTCGAAGAACCAAAGATGGCTCGAGAAGGCTAGTCATCCATGAATTTGGACCTGTTATGTAACGAACTACATAGCAGTGGGTAGGGGTGGTTGTAACCTGAGCTAGTCATCTCGATAAACTGAAGTACCCTACTCTCCAAGTAACAATTAGAGCACAAAGTAGAAATATGCCAATCAAAGGCTCTTTTGTTGTCTATCCAAGACAAAGAAACCTAGAACAAATGGGAATAATTCCCTTCGACATGGCACTCAATTGTCAGATGGACCTGATTCTGACTAACGAGGTCCGCATAAAATCTTTAGCTTCAGAGTCACAAACAGTCTACACGATGGTGACGTCTTGGAAAAGATCCTTCAGAAAAGTCTCTTCTCCCCCTAAAGTTTCCACAGACAGACCCGCGAACAATGCATCCCTACGTCTAAGCATCCTAGTTGCACCATTGCGTGAATCTCCTAGGCCTTCACGTGGTGGCTACGAAGAAAAAAGTAATAAAGCCGAAGGAAATTTTTCGAATGCTTCCATTCTTGCTTCTCTTGAACCATGAACATTTGGCGGGGCAAGCTATTTGAACATATTTTTCAGCACCTTGGTCCCTGATTCGAAATAAACAGGAAGGAGGTTAATAAAGCTTGCAAAATAAGTGGAAATTTCGACAGACTTAGAATTAGTCACAATCTTCGTCATCACTCCAAAAGGTCACCTACCAATTTTCATCACGATCAGACATGTCTAAGGCAGTGAACATAAGGAAACAATTTTGGAAAAATTGGCCTCTAGCACCCTGAAATAGACCCCATAACTAGAACTATACTTTTGGTACATCAAATAACTGTGGGACTACCACCATTAGATCCAAAACGGTCGAAAACCCTTATTGGTGAAGTTTTTATTTAATCGGGTACTCTAGGACAAAGTTATGGGTATAATACCAAAAAGGGGTAAGTCTCACACTATTCCTGTGTGGCCACCCTACACCAAAACACCATTAAAGGTGGTTGTTTTACAGCCACAGGCAGTTACTTTTGGGGCCCACTCACTCATTCCGAGTCGAATCGCTCTCAAGTTTTATGAGTGTGTTCGTCTTGTCAAGACAAGTGTTTCGATATCTGGTACGCCTCGTGACGATGCCCGAGCAGGGAGAAAAATTAGAGAGAAGTTTATGACCTATAAAGGAAGTTGCAAAAAATTTAGCAGCAACACGCTTCACTCCAGCAGCCAAATCATGACACTCGCATACCCGATCGGCATGAAACCAATTGCATTATGTGCATAAGGTCCATGGCCATCTCTGATCTGAACCCCACGTATAAGGAATATTTGGATTTCAAGCACAAAGGCATCAAAGCTGCTGTAAATTCCAGCCACCGGATCTCAAGATTCCTGCCAAAAACTCAAGATGACAAATCTTCATCATAATACGAAATCGAGCTGCATTTATTGGAACGTGATCGTGATGGCATGCTCAGTGAGATTCAACAAAGAAACTGAATAAAAACATAAAGAATAGAGCACAAAATCGTTCGAAAACATTCAAGATTCATTCAAAATTCAAGTCTCATGATCATGGCTCAAATACATGATTCATGGCTTGAAGTTGGTATCAAATTGATCGCCATGCCGAGCCCTATAGGAAAATAATAATCTTTTGATCAAATAGGCATCAGAACAAACCCGGGTCAGCCATGAAAGGTCACGCAAGTTCTCGAGTAGCAGCAGGGACTGTTATGAAATTCCACACATTGTTGGGCAGGGGCAAAACAGTCCTTTTGAACACATTTTTAAAATTTATTTTAATTCAATTAAGTTGTAATTATCTTCAATTCAGGATAGTTTTTGGGCGGGCGTACACCCATGTTTCACCCCAATTCTATATAAACATGTAAAGTCAAATTGCCAAGGGGCTTTTTGGTTCATTCTTCAATCAATCAATGGAGACTTCATTTTTGTTTAGGCTCTTGGATACATCTTTGAGAGAGAGAGAGCGGAGAGAGAATAAAAGGATCGATACCTTCTATAAGGTAACTTTCTCTCTCCTCTCCTCTTTCTCTCTCTATCTATCTTTTCTTCTCATATTTATCTCTGCATCTTTATCTCCTTCTCATTTCTATCTCTCTTTCTGCTCTTCATCTAACAAAGCCGGCAATGACTAGTGCCACCTGTGTTCTTCACCTTCTCTTCTTCTCTGTCTAATACAGTCGGTGAAGCCTAGCACCGACTGCATCTCTCTTCTCTCTCCAGACTAATATAGTTGGTAAAGCCTTACATCAACTACATCTTCTCTCTCCTCTTCCATCTAATACGGTCGATGAACCCTAGCACTGACTATATCATCTCGCTCTTTTTTTCTGTCTAATGCAGTCGGTGAAGCCTAGCTTCAACTGCATCTTCTCTCTCCTCTTATGTCTGACACAATAGATGAAGCCTAGCACCGACTGCATTCTCTTTCTCCTCTCTCTTATGTCTGATACATTCGACACAGCCTAGCACCGACTGCATTTTCACTCTCCTCTTCGTCTGACACAGTCTATGAAGCTTAACGTTGACTGCATCTTTTCTTTCTTCTTCTCTGATTGATACAGTCGGTGAAGCCTAGCATCAACTGCATTTTCTCTCTTCTCTCCATCTGACACAGTCGGCGAAGCTTAGCACCGACTACATCTTCTCTCTCTTATATTTGTTGGTTGATAGTCGGTGAAACCTATTGTCGACTGTGTTGTCTCTCTCTTCTTTGTCTAAATACAGCCGGCTACGCACAGCTCTGACTGCGTCCTCATCTTCTCCTAATGCAAGCCGGCAACACCAAGCACCGACTGTGTTTTTCTCTCTTCCTTATATTCTTCCCTTCCTCCTTCGTTTTTTTGCCCCCTCCTCCTTTCTGTTCTATGCTTCTCTTACCTTACATCTTATTCTTTTTTTTATGAATTTCATTCGGTTATTCTTTCTTTTGATTAAGAAGGGTTGAGATTAGTCTTTTATAGTGGTCCTGTCGTCTAGGTGTAATGTTGTTGTGCCAGAACTACTGTGCCGCTTTATTGGCATGATAGAATAACCATTGTGTCTAGCTGGTCAGTATCGGCATTCACGTCTAATAGTAATTTTGTTGAGCCAGTCAGAGTTACCGAGCCCATTTTACTACCACGTCAGGTCAATTACTCGTTAGTTTAGTCGATGTGCTGATCTCCTTGCCTGGTCAAATTCTTCTCTCCCCCATCTTCCCTTCTCTCATTTTTTATCTTCTTCTTTTGAATGTGTTCATGCTTGTATACGTTCACAAAAGAGGAAAAGGTGAGTTCTTTGACCCACTTGTCTTATAATATTTTCCATATGTGTGTGATCGCAGAAAATAGAAGAATACAAGCCAATGGAGGCAATTTTGAACTAGTTTTATTACTGGGGGGCTTTCTTCGTGATCTAAGAGGGAGCTCACACAAGCCAGACCGAGTAAGTCTCGAACCCACCTTAAATTCCTCTCTCATCGGTTAGTAATACCTACCCTCATTTCTGAACAAGGTTCCTGAGAGAGCGATCTCAAAAACATCCCAGGCCTTCCCTCAGAACTCGAGACGTGTGCTGCCCGATCCAGGATCCGGAGGGCGAGATCGAGGCACCTGACCTCTTGGTTACCACTATGTGTGTATGGATTTACACCCAAGCCATGACATGTCATCCCCAATAGAGTTAGTAGCTAGCCATTGTCCCTCATCCCCAATAGGAACTACACCGTACTGCAGCCCTTTGATCCTCGGTGGAGTTGGGAACATGCTTACCCCTTTAATCCCCTGTCGGTCAGTCACACACCAAGCCATCCTATCCCCAGGGGTCGGGTTACCTTTCATGAGCCTATTCCCATGAAGTTCCATCTTTCACCTTAGGGAAGTCATACTTGTGCCCAAATCCCCAATGAAGTCTGCTTCTCCATTTAAACCCATATTGGCCTTAATCATTTTATCCCTAGGGAGTCAGATAGCATTTCAAAGACCTATTCCCCATAAAATTTCACCTACATGGCAACCCACATAATGGTCTGAACTGCATAGCCTTGGTCTAGGTGCGCGACCCTAAATTGCATGGTCCAAACTATATGACCTTAAACTATAGCGGATTTCTAGTTGCACGATCATAAACTGCATGGTCCAAGCTGGATGACATTAAACTGCACAACCCAAGTCCAAACTATATGACTCTAAACTATAGTGCACGTCCTACCTGTATGACGTTAAAAGACTTAGTACCATGGTTCAAACTATATGACCTTAAACTATAGCGGAAGTTTAGTTGCACGACCTTAAACTGCATAGTCCATAACCATGATCTGAGCTATATGACCTTAAACCATAGTGCAAGTCCTGGGCGCATGATGTTAAACTACTTTCGCAGGTCCCAGAGGCATGACCTTAAACATGTCCTCACACACGCACATGCCCTTTATGTGCATTTTCACGTACGTCTTCCTTAACCAACCTGTTCGTGTGCACGTACCACCTTCATCCTTCCCCAGTGAGTCCATTCACCTCATCATTTTTCACCATTCCCCAGTGAGTGTCACCCAAGCTCACAAAATGGCGAACCATCCTGCCATCCATACTCGTCGTCAACTAGTGGGTCACCAATTATTTCACCTTCCATCCATACATCATCCATCTTTCATAGGTAGCCTCACACCATCTCCTCAAATTGAGTCAAAATCACCACCATACTCACTTCATGGCCTCCATAGACAATAGACTGCCATCCATCTCCATTATGGTCCAACTATATGACCTTAAACCATAGTGCAAGTCCTGACCACATGATATTAAAAGGCTTTGTAAAGCTCCCGAAGGCATGACTTTAAACACTCCTTCAGAAAAAATAACAGGAATGGAGTATACCTGGAAAATGCGAACGTCATGAGTAAAAATGACGGATGGGCATGGTCATGAAACCGTGAGTAAGAGAGTTCCGTAAGAATAAAAACCTGGGCACGGTGAAAACCCGAAAGGGCATCATGAGTAAAAATGGAAGAGTAAGGGTGGACATGGCTAAAAGGTCATAGGTAAAAGCGCCCCAAATAAAAAGGAAGTTGGTGAAAAATGTATCTACGGCGTTGCTTCCCATGTCCAAGTGAAAATCCGCAAACGACACTTCGATCAATAAACATGTCGATGCAGCACTTGCCTCAACAGGCGGCTTTAGTCCACACCCAAAGAGAAAAATCCCTAGCGTCATAATACCAGGATCCTAAAAAATACGAGCTTTAAGGAAAAGATTTCGACAGCCTGAGTCCATTCGTAAAAAGGACTCGAAGATCAGAAACTTCCCAAAAAAGTAAGACAAGTCTCATGAAGAAGAGCACCATTCCTACATGGTCACTAACACACTTCACAATGCTAAAGGTCCCTAAAGAGGGATAAGTCAACCATGACTTTGGACCTGTGATACAGCAGTTAGGATTGAATCCTCAAGGGTCGCCTCAGGAAAAGAAGAGAGGTATCTTGATTTTTGAAATTGCAAAGCAGTGGGCAGGGGTTATACCCAAAGCCGGTCACCTCGATAAACTAAGGTACTTTGCTCGCCAAGGAATATCTAGTGCCCAATAGAGATGACGCCGACAGAAGGCCCTTCAATAAACCATCCAAAATAAACAAACAAAATCCTCAAAACATGAACCAACACCAGAGGATATAAACAAACCCAAACCAAATGGCAAAAATTCCCTTCGACATGACACTCGACTTCCAAAAGGGCTTGATTCTGACCAACGAGGTCCGTACAAAATCCTCAACTGTTAGAATCACAAATAGTCCACATGATGGTGAGGACTTTGATAGGATCCCTCAAAACAATATCTTCTCCCCTAAAGTCTCCATGGATGGACCTGTACATTGCATCCAAATGTCTACGCATCCTAGATGCAACAATGTGTGAATCTCCTCAGCGTTCAGGTGGTCTTGTGGCTAGGAAGAAAAAGTAGTAAAGACGAAGGAAATTTTTTGAATGTTGTCCTTCTCCCTTCTCTCGAAGTACAACATTCGGTGGGGCAAGTTGTTTGAACACATTTTTCAACACCTTGGTCTCTGATGCGGAATAAAGAGGAAGCCGATCAATAATGCCCGACATATAGTGGAATTCTCGACAGTCTCATAATTGCCTCAGAATAGGTAGAAATCTTTCTAAGAACTTCAAAAGGCTACCTTCCAAGTTTCGTCGTAATCAGACATGCCTAAGGAATTGCAGACAAAGAAACAATTTCAAAAAAATCATCCTCTTGCACCCTAAAATGGACCATGTAACTAGAGCTCTATTTTTGGTGCATCAAATAGCTATGAGACCACTACTATTGGATCCATCACGTTTGAAAATCTATATGGGTCAAGTTTTAACTTAATCGAGCAGTCCAAGATAAAGTTATGGGTAAAATACCGAAAAGGGGTAGGCCGCACACTATTTCCGTGTGGCGCCCCTGCATCAAAGCACCATTAAAGTTGATTATTTATGTAGCCTTAGGTAGTGACTTTTAAGGTCCATATCTCATTCGTCCCAAGTCGGATCGCGCTCAAATCTTGTGAGCATGTTCATCTCGTCAAGACGAGCGTTTCGATATGTGGCACGCCATGTGATGATACTCGAACAAGGAGAAAAACAAGAGAGAACTTGCTAATCAGTGAAGAAAGTTGAAAAACATTAGCAGCGACATGCTTCGCTCGTGCGAGTGAATCATGGTGCTCGCACATCAGATTGACATGAGACTAGCTCTATCGTGTGTGTAAGGTCTATGACTATCTTTGGTCTGAACCCCATACATGATGAACTGTCAGATTTCACACATTGATCCAATAAAGTGGCCTCAAATTTTGACTCTGAAATTCTACATCCCTGTCAAAATTCTGATGTTACGAAATCTTCGTCTGGGCACGAAATCGAACTTCGTTTGTTGCCACGTGATCGTGATGGAATTCTTAGTCTAATCCAATGAATAAATCACAACGAAACATCAAAGAACAAACACACTATCGATTCAAAATTTTCAGGATTCATCCAAATTTAAAACCGCATGATCGTGGCTTAAAAACATGATTCATGGCTCGAGGTATCAAATCAATTGCCATGTTGAGCCCTACAAGAAAACAAACATCTTTTGATCAAATGGGCATCAAAGCAACCCCGGATCAGTCATAAAAGATCACGCAAGTTCTTGGGAAACTGTAGGAACTGTTTTGGAATTCCCTCTATTGCTGGCAGGGGCAAAACAGTCCTTTTGCAGCCTTTTTTAGAATTTCTTTTAATTTAATTAAATTGTAATTATCATCAATTTAGGTAGTTTTTGAACGTACATCCATGTTTGGGCCCAATTCTATATAAACAAGCAAAACCTAATTGTAATGAGACCCCCGATTGATTCTACACTTTGATTAATAAAACTTCAATTTTTTCCTTGAGTTTGTGGGTGCATCTTGGAGAGAAAAAGAGCAGACAGAAGAAAAGTACCGATACCTTTCAATAAGGTAATTTTCCCTCTCCTCCTCTTTTTTCTCTCATCTCTCTTTCTCTCTCTTATTTTCTCTCTTATCTTTATCTGTTTCTCTCTCCTCTTTTCTTTCTCATCTTTATCTCTCTTTCTCTCCCCTATTTTCTATCTCATCTCTATCTCTCTTTCTCTCTCTATTCTCGTCTTTGTCTTTCTTTCTTGTTTCTTCTCTAATCTTCTTCATTCAACTTCCTTCTCTCTTTATCCTTCCTTTATTTTTCCTCTCTTTCCTTTTCTCTCTGTTCTCCCTCTCTTTCTTCTTCCTTTCCAATCATGCAAGGCAGCATCTATCACCTGACATGATGTCTTTTTGCTTCAAGGACACGAATAATGAGCCAGGCCTTAACCCGAGTGGCGGGCCGGGCTCCTGTGAAAGTCTCCTTGTCTAATTCTCTATCATGGACGGTGGATGCTCATCGCCATCCATGTTTTCTCTCTCTTCTTTTTCATCTGACATGGACGGCAGAAGCACATCGTTGCCCATGTCTTCTCTCTCTTCCTCTTACTCTGAAACGGACGGTGGAAGCACATCGTCGCCCATGTCTTCTCTCTCTTCTTTTTCCTCTGACACGGACGGCAGAAGCACATCACTGCCCATGTCTTCTCTCTCTTCTTCTTCCTCTGATATGGACGGCAGAAGCACATCACCGCCCATGTCTTCCCTCTCTTCTTCTTCATCTGATATGGATGGCAAAATCTCATCACCGCCTATGTCTTCTCTCTCAGAAGCACATCACTGCCCATGTCTTCTCTCTCTTTTACTTCATCTGACATGGATGACGGAAGCACATCATCGCCCATGTCTTCTCTCTCTTCTTCTTCCTCTGACACGGACGGTGGAAGCATATCATCATTCATGTTTCTCTCCCTTCTTACCCTTCTGTCATGGATGGTAGATACTCATCGTTGTCCATGTTCTTTTTTATCTTCTATATCATCGCCGTCTTGGTTCTCCTTTCTTCCTTCTCTCTCTTTTTTTTTCCTCCGTCTTTCCCTTTTCTCTTTCTCCTCCCTTTGTTCCTCTTCTCTTTCCTTGCTCATCTCTTCTTCTTCTCACATACAGGACATCGATAGTACTGTGTATGTCTCTTTCTCTCTCTTCTTCCTTCTTTCTCTCTCGTTTGACTAAGAGAGGCTAAGACAAACATTTCCATGGTAGTCTCATCGTCTAACAGTATTTCCATTGAGATGGTCTCAGATATTGTACCCTCCTTACTACCACGATAAGCTGGCCATGGTGCCTGACTGGTCAATGATCGTTCTGGCGTCTATAATCATTACTGTTGTGCCGGTATAGTTACCGTGCCCGCTTTGCTACCATACCGGGTCAATCACTTGCTTGTCTAGCTGCTACATCAAGTCTAGTCACTTAGTCAAATTCTTATCCTCCCCATTCCGCTGCTCTACCCTTTTCTTCTTCTTTTATCTATTCTTTTCTCCTTTCCTCTCTTGGATGTGCATACTTGTGTACATTTGCTCAAAGACAAGGTGGGGTCTCTCTTGGCCCACTTGTCCTGTAAAATTAACCATGTATGTGTGATTACAAACACAGGAGAATACAGGCCAAGGGAGGATATTCTGAACTAGTTCTATGACTGAGGGGCTTTCTTCGTGATCTAAGAGGGTGCCTTGCGAGCCAGCCTAAGTAAGTCCCGAACCCACTTTAAATTCCTCTCTCATCGGTTGGTATACCTGCCCTCGCTCCTGAGTGAGGTTTTCGAGAGAGTGATCTGAAAGTCCCAAGTTCTCCTCAAACCCGAGAATTTTATCGCCCGATCATCCAGATTCGGACGGTGAGATCGAGGCACTTAACCAGAAGACCTTTCCCAAAAAACCATCTTTAGTCAGCCCTATCAGCTTGGTCATGTCTCTAGAGCCCATAAGAGTGCTCAGGGAAAAGACCTGTTGGGAGATCAACTCCTTCATTCTCCTCGGCCTAGGTTGGCCCCAGTTCTAAGTCCACACCCATTGCTTCATCTGATGGTGACGACTCTTTCTTGCTCAAGAAGGGCCGACCAACTGCAGTCCCAATTGCTATTTTGGCACAAGGTCTATCAAAACCTTAAAGCCAAGCGCGACAGGGGTCTGTAAATCCTAACCAGGAAAGCCTCTCAAATAGTCGGAGCAGCTAGCCTCGATAATCCTCTTCATTAGAATCCCTTCTTCCCTCTTCAGTTGACAGAGCTTGAAGAAGAGGTGCAGGAGTCCGGCACAGTGGTCAGTGTCATTGAAGATGACTCGATCACTTAGCAGCCACGATCCCAAGACCATCGAGAACCATTCCTCATGCGGTCGGCATATAAGACTCAAGTTCGGTCGGGGTATGCTGAACCCTTGATGACCGATCTGTCACGTATGACTTTCCAAGCTCAGAAGCCTTCAACCGCACCTAAGGCTGACCTCCGTGGAGAAACGGTCAGCGTCATGGTTGTGAACGAACCTAATGACTCCCAAGAGAAGCGTATGGACAAGTTTGAACACATGGTGTGCACCATGATGGCGAAGATTGACTGCATGGAAAGCATGAGATCCGTAGCCAATTCGCCCCACCATGAGGCAAATTCCCATCCCCTGGCTGATGTAGTCCCAAAGCAGACTTCCCCACCGGCATCGCAAGACAACTCTGCCCCTCGAATATTTTCAGAGGGAGACATCGACGCTATGGTAACCCACAACTTAAAGAACAAACTAATCCCGAGCATGCAGGGTACAACACTTTACCAAAAGTTGTACCCCTCCTACTTTGATCAGGTTCAGTTTCCCTAGGATTACCAAAAGGGGAAGCTTCCCCAGTTCAATGGTACAACATCCCTGCATCAGCGTATTGCGAATTTTCAAGCGGCACCTCGAGAGACAGAGGCTGATGTGAGACTCCTCCTCCATTAGTTCGTGGAAACACTTGATGGCCCGGCCTTTTAATGGCATGTTCGGCTCGCCCCAAATTTAGTACGTACTTGGGAAGAAATGGAACGATTGTTCTATCAGTGCTTCTATGAGGTTTAAAGAGAAGTTCAAACCATCCAGCTTCTCACATTGACCCAAAAGCTGCACCAGCTCGTGGACCAGTTCATAGCGAGAGATTTAGCTGCATACCATTCTAATCCCATGTCTGAATTGGATGTAGTCCAAACTTGCATACGAAATATGCGACCCGAGATTTCCCTACATGTTGAGGCCTCCAATTTGACCTCTGTGTCAGAGCTGATCTCTATGGCAGTTCGCATAGAAAGCCTGTCACGCTACCATGGCCGGTCGCGACAACAATCTTCGAGCTTGGGAAATAAATGGGGCAATGGTAATTCTAGGACCAACGCTCGAGGAAATTAGATAAATGGGGTAATCAGTGCTGCCATCACCGTAAGCTGCCTCTCAAACTTTAGACCTCTCCAAAGGGGTTGGCATAGCAAAGACAATGCCTCAGGGAGGCAAGCAGCAACAATCATACAATCGGGTTCCCCCACCTGCGAACTTTAATCGAGATGATTATTGGGTCAGGCATAAGAATAGGGTCTATTCTTTTGAAAAGGAATGGGCACTACTCCGACTACTACAGGAGTACAATATGATTGAGTTGCCTGAGACCAACTTCCCTAATCAAGCTGGTCTCGACACCCACGTAAATTACTATGCTTATCATTGAAGCATAAGCCACCCCACAGAGGAATGTTGTACACTCAAGGACTACATCGAGGCTCTGATCCAGAAGGGTCAGATAAAGCTTGAATCTCAAGAAAGCATTTGGGGTAGCTGAGGCCTCCCATGTGGTGACAGTACAAGAGGAAAGCGAAGACCACACTCTTCTGATGAGATGCCATCAGATCTCCTTCAAGCTTTGTTCAGTATGATGCTCCAACAGGGACTCGTCAAACCAAAGCTAGCAAGGCAGCCCAGGCGTCTTGCTGAAGGAACCGAGAATCATTGGTGCCCGTATCATCAGATATTGGGCCACAAGCTGAGTGGGTTCGAATCCATACCTGTAAAGAAGGTGTAGAGATGTCAAATTGCCTACACCGTCATGAAAGAAGATCCACAAGTCAGTGACCCCATCCAAGAGAAAGTTATAGCGCTAGATACTCATGTCAATGCCTCCAATCCTGCTAAACCGTCGACTTCCCAGCCATGGAAAGTCTATCGAGCAGAGCACACTCAAGTCCTTTAAGTGAGAGGCAGTTAGCCATGATAGGGTTGTTTAAAAACCTAGCAAGTCGAATCAACACCTCCCAAGCAAACCAAGACGAGACGAGAGCCAAGGGCTGCTCGAGGAATGAGTTCCTGAACCACTGGTCTAGCAAGAATTTCTTAGGCCTCTTCCCCCATTGCCGACCTTACAGGACTTCATCCCCGGCGCGATCACTATTCCTCCCTCATCTCATCACGAGGATATCCCTTGGCCATCTTCTACTCGGGGCACGTCCAATGAGGTTGACGATATTAAAAGCACCCGTCAATGGTTTAAGAAGGGGAAAGACTTAAAAGCCCCCCTGCACATGTCCAACTCTGGTTATGACATAAAAAGCTGCCCAAATTGGTCTGATGAGGGTAATGACCCTAAAAGTCCCTCATCTACTAGCCCTTCTTTTTGTTCTTCTTCTTCTTCCCCTTCCTCTTCTATGTGTTATGTAGGTACAACCCAAGAATGTCTAGACTTCGAGGCCCTCGACAAAGAAATCGAAGGAACCAATATAAGCAGATCGCACCGGAGGCGGTTGAGAAAGATGCTAGCCCAGGCAGCTGGATTCTTGATTGTCGCTGATGGCCTAGCGGCTCGAGCCAAGTCAAAGCCATCCTCTTCTACTGTGAAGCGCAACAAGTCAAAGCCAAAGAAATCCCAGTGGCCTCCTGAGCCCTACTATGAGCAGAGGCTGACAGAATCAAATGGGCAGAGCTTCTATTGTCAGGAAATCTTTCACATGGTGCAAATCTCAAAACCATCGCCCAGCACGGGACAAATGAGCCTGAGATCAGGGAAAATGCTACAACCTCCACCTTAGAAGTCATGCATCATAGAGTTTCCTAGTCACCCAAATACCCTTTACAATTTACCCATCCTCAAAAGCCCTGGGATCCTTCCTCGTCCAAGTACCCCGGACGATCCACCCGTCCTCAAATTCCCTGGGATGTCTCTGGTCCCATATACCCAGCCACCTCCTAAAGCTCAACCTCAAAAATCCATTTTACTTAAACAAATCCTTATTACCAAATCCACCCAGACCACCTAAACCAAGCCGGTTGGGCAACCAAGTCAGCCAACAGGCCCAAATAAACCTTCTCCACCTAAACCTGACCCTTGACATGCCACACTACCTAGACCCATGGGGACACAAGGCATCATCAAGTAAGTCCTCAAAAAGCATTAGCTGTCTCTACAATCGCTGAGTCGCAGGCGTCCCAAGTACCTTAGAATGAGTTCCCTCTACTGGAAACATTGGCCCTCCTCAAAGTTGATCCTTTCATCAGCAAACAAGATGAGGATGCAAGAGCCATGTTCCATAATAAAGCCTCGGTAGAAGAATAAATGTCGAGAGTATGGGTGTCTTCACTAGAGGTTAATGAGAAGACCTCCGAAGCCAATGATGAGGAGTTGCAGGATGCCCCAGAAGAATGGGAAGAAGGTGGTCAAGTCATGACTAATGAACTCGAGGAGATAAATCTAGGGGATGAAACGGACCCTAGACCCACTTTCATCCCAGAGGAGAAAGAGAATTTTATTGCCTTCTTACGAGCAAACCAAGACGTCTTTGCCTGGCAATACCATGAGATGACTTGTTTAGATCATCAAGTCACAGTCCATCGTCTCAGCATCGATCCATCTGTCAATCTTGTTAAGCAGAAATCAAGGAGGTTCAGGCCTGATCTCGAAATGCAGATAGATGCTAAGGTGACCAAACTCGGAGAAGTAGGCTTTATTCATGAAGTCAAGTACCCAAAGTGACTGGAAAATGTTGTACCGATCAAGAAGAAAAACAGACAAATTAGGGCATTGCATTTCATGACCAGAATGTCGCTTGCTTAAAGAATGACTTCCCGTTGCCATTAATGGAAATGCTCATTGACTCCATGGCTCATTGTCAAATCTTCTCTTTCATGAATGAATACTCCAGGTACAATCAGATACAGATGGCGCTAGAAGATGAGGAAGCCACTGCATTTTTGACTTCAAAAGAGGTCTTCTGCTACACAATGATGACTTTCTGACTGAAGAATGCTGATGCCATGTATGAGAGAGCAATGGTGACCATCTTTAAGGACATGATGTACAAGGAGGTCGAATGTTTTGTGGATGACTTGGTGGTGAAATTCGGAAGGAAAGAAGCTCATATGTGAGACCATGAAAAGGTGTTCGAACGGTTATGCCTTCATCAGCTCAAGATGAACCCGCTAAAATGCAGTTTTGGTGTGCATTCAGGAAATTTCTTGGGATTCATTGTTAGACATCTAGGGCTGGAAGTTGAGCTAGTCAATATCAAGGCGTACCAGGAAATGCCACCACCAACTACATTACGAGAGCTATGGTTCCTCCAGGGGCAGCAAGCATACATCCGTAGGTTCATCTTGAACCTCTCAGGTCGCTGCAAACCTTTTACGCACCTGTTAAAAATGGATACCCCATTCCTCTGGAATGAAGCATGTCAAGCGGCTCTTGATGACATCAAGCAGTATTTGCTCAACCCTCCAGTGCTCTCTACACTGGTGTTGTGAAAACCTCTCATCCTGTATGTGACTGCTCTCGACGAATCACTCGAGGCACTATTGGCACAAAACAACAACGAGGGGAAAGAGACCGCACTATACTATCTCAGTCGTAGGATCCAAGGGGCTGATGAAGAAGTATTTTTCGCAAAACTTGCTCATGCATGGGAAATGTACTTCGACGGAGCCTTCCAATCTGATCGAGGAGGTGCTGGAGTGGTATTCATGACTCAGTAAGGAGGGGTACTTCCTTTATCCTTCTCTCTCACCGAAGCTAGTTCCCATATTGAGGCATAATATCAGGCCCTTATAATTGGGTTGGAGATAGCCTTTTATTTAAACATCGAGCAGCTCAATATCTATGGTGATTCTAAGTTGGTTATTCGGCAACTTAAGGGGATCTATGACGTGAGAAAATACACTCTCAAGCCTTATAACGATACTGCAAAATCATATATGGCTCAGGTATCTTTGAGTCACATCCCTAAGAGGTTAAACTCACAGGCTGATGCACTTGTAAAGCTGGTGGCTACAATTCAATTGTCCTCACCAAGGCCCACGCCTATCTCGGTTGTAGAGTGGAGACACATTGAACTAAGAACCGAAGTAGACACAGATGATGAAAGAATTCTCTTTCCTGTGTGACCACCTTATCCATTCGGAGCACTTCTATCAGCAAAGAAGTTATTAAGGCCGAGTAGGAAATGGCAGTTGACATTCAGAAATAAGAACCAGAATTCTTCGACTCAATATGTGCAGAAATCGAGCAGGTGGAAGATTGGAGAGAGCCCATCATTAACTTTATAAAGCATGATAGACTGCTTGAGGATCGTGCCGAGCGTAATAATGTTTGTCGAATGTCTACTAAGTATATTATCATGACCGCGCCCCCTGACCCTTGTCGAAGGGCGACAGAGTGTGGATCGTGACCGGAGGTCACGAACGTCACTGAGGTGGGAGTGGCTCAATGCATAAAAATACGAAATCACGAGCAAACCATGAAAGAAAACTAGAATAAACCCACACAATAGACAAATAACAATTCAAAAGTACAGTCATCTCATTCATTCAATATAAAAAAAGTCTTTACAATTTCTTCAAGGCACTACTGGCAAAAAAATACACAAAATGAAGTACAAATCACATTACTGAGACAACCAAATCATACTATGAAAGTCTTCGGAGGAAGACTTTTAAAACTTCTCCACTTCAAGCTTTGAACTCGCAACGGCCACCCCACCTTTAGCATAGAGGTCAACACTCTTCACTCTACAATTTTTTAAATAAGATGGAATGAGCTACCAGTCCAGTAAGCATACCTACACCATTGCATTCCAACTAGTATAATAGTGATAACACTATGCAGTGTACATATATACATTCACAAAGTACTACGTGGAGCCCTCCAATGTGCTTTCCACTATTCTAACAAGATTATTATGAAGTAGTCTAATATGCAGCACATAAGTCATACATCACTTCACTGTCAATCAATACAATGGGACAACATAACACAAATTCAGAATTAGTAAAGCCTACTCCGAAAGTAGAAGTTCTATTGCCTTGGTTAAGCTAATCCTACCGCATAAAACCTCTACCCTCATTCAAGAGGGAGAACAATGACAAGTGGGTGCCCCATTTCGTAATGGCCACACACACATCCCCAACACGCTTTGGGGTTTTTGATAGGCAGTGGTCTTTCAAGATACGACCCACTTCTTATGCCCTTCTGGTGAGAGAGCGTTACACTACAGCTACCAGCACCATCATTCACACAGTAGGTGCCCTTCCCACCAGGCAGCTGCCAACACCATCATTCACATAGTAGGTGCCTATTTCCATATCACATAAGCAGCATGATACCATCATTCACATAGTAGGTATCCATTCACATATCACATAAGCGACATGATACCATCATTCACACAGTAGGTATCCATTCACATATTACATAAGCAGTATGATACCATCATTCACACAGTAAGTGTCCATTCACATATCACATAAGCAGCATGATACCATCATTCACATAGTAGGTATCCATTCACATATCACATAAGCAGCATGATACCATCATTCACACAGTAGGTATCCATTCACATATCACATAAGCAGCATAGGATCACATTTTGATGATATCAATATTTCATCATGATAAGAGCAATATCACATTTTGATAGTGGAATATCTTAGTTAAGCAATACCATAATGACAATACCATAGTAATAATGACATTATTTTAGTTAAGGCTTACCGCTCAATTTCCTGCCAACAAGGGCAATGATGTGCTCTCACCATTAGGGTCATAACGTTTTGACCGTTTAGAGTTTGAAGGTGATTCCAAAACCAATTTTGTACTAAAGACAGCTATCCTTCACACGGGATTGATTTGAAGATAATTGGACCCCGTTTGGCCTCTTAAAGGTTCAAAGAGATGAGGGTTATTAGCTGCACCTTGCGAGCAAAGGGAATAGCGACACACCTTGCTTCATATCACTATAACTTCCAAACCGTGATGATTTCAAAATCAAAGTTTGATCCAAGATGTACATATTTCTAAAAAAGGTAATTTGAAAGAATTTGGATTCCGTTTGGTGGTTCAAAGATTCATGCCCAACAAGGTGATAGTTATGGATTTTATCAAAACTGGCCACAGTGACATACCTTCGTAAAACGAAGTATAACTTTCAATCTAGGAAGAATTTCAAAATAGTTTGAAATTTTAGCCCATTAAAAAATCCTTCAAATGGCTATGGTTTGGCCAAAAATGAACTTCGTTTGCTTACTTAAAATTAGTGACCATAGTGGCATTAGAGAAAAATCAGGAAAACAGTCAACAGTGGTGTACCTTCTCATTTTGAAACATAACTTCATTTTTTTAAAGAATTTAAATAGTGGGCAAAAACAAAAATTTTACTAAACTCATAAATATTTCCAATGGCGGTGATTTGAGGTCAATCGGACTCCATTTGATTGTTGAAAAGCGTCTTTCAAAAAACACACATAATTCTGGAATTTCATAGTGGCATAAAACATGTCTCAAGAATACATTCCATGACATTCATTTCATGGTGAAGAACATGAAAATGCACACACATAACATGCATTTCTTACATAATCTAAGAATCATACATTCATTCACAACATCCACCATTATCATAGAAGAAAAGTCCCAAATTTTCAGTGAACAAGTTATAAGGATTTTCTACATCACATATATTTCCATTGCTCATTTCACATGCATAATTCCCCATGCATCCTTATGACTACAGTGCAATGGTGATGGATCCACTTATCTGCACCGTAATGGTGCCTTCTCACAAACACTTCTTGCACAGCTCACACCCTCCCAACAATGGCTACTCACCAAACCTTCCCCAACCTTGCTTTAGAGAGAGAGAGAGATGAACGGAGAATGAGTGGCGTGGGTGAGAGGGTGACTAAATACTCATGAGATGGGGCAGTGGCCAAGTGGCACTAATGGTTGGGCAAGTGGCACCCAAATCATGATAAGTGGCAAACACTCTTCATGCATGCTAGAGCCATGTGTTGTGCCTTGTCCCTTCTTCAGCTGGAGATGCCCACACGGCATTACCCATCCTTCAGCTCACGCGTGCACGTGGCATTGCCCCTCTATCACCGAACACCTTGTCTCCAGCTCGTTTATCATCATGCACCTTCGCTGCGCCTACCACCATGCGCTCCCTAGCTCTGTCGTGCACTCCCATTGCTGTGTGCCTACCTCCGCGTGCCTTTCTTGGCGCGAACACCATCACTGCGCAACCTACACTATCGTGCATCCCATCGTCGTGCGACTCTTCTCGCCTTCTTTCGCTCCATGGCCCACACTCTACTTAGCCCGCCGTGCACTCAATTGATCGGGATAGTCCGTGTCCTTACATATACCCTCCTTGAAGGAGATGTTTGTTGGAAGCTATTTTTCATCAACATGGGGCCCCCACTCAATAAAGACCTCGCAAGTAGTGGAAATTCTGATTATCTCATAAGAACCCTAGAACTGGCCAAGATCTTCATGAGGACTCTCAAAATTTTCCTGCTAAGTTTTGTCGTATTCCGACATGTCTAAGACATTATAGACTTAGAAACAGCTCTGGCAGAATCGGCCTCTAGCACCCTGAAACGGACCCCTATAACTAGAGATACATTTTCAGCATCTCAAATTTCTATGGGGCCACTACAATTGGATCCAGCATGGTTGAAAACCCCTCAGAGGTCATGTTTCAGCCTAAATAGAGCCTTCAAATTGGTGAAAGAGTGAAACAAGAGGAGCCGCATGCTATTCCGGTGCAGCTACACTGCAATGCTACATCATTAAAGGGTCCGTCACAACCAGTGACTTTTGACACTCATATCTCGGCTGACCCACATTAGACCGTGTTCAAATTTGGTGATCATGTTTGTCTAGTCAAGACAAGCGATTTGATATGTGGCACTCCCCGTGACGATACCCGAGTGCTAAGAAAAATAAGAGAGAAGTTGTTGATTCATAAAGAAAGTGTAAGAAATTCAGCAGCGTCGTACCTTGCTCGAGCGTCCAATTCATGCTGCTCACATTTCATTATGGGCGTAAGGTCATGGGACATCTCTGACCCAAACCCCGTACGTGATGAACAGTCGAATTCAGCACCTGAAGCCGACGAACAGACTGCAAATTCAGTCACCAAAATCCTTGATTCTGGCAAAAATTCCAAACTTGCAAAATCTTCGTTCGGGCACAAAATCGAGCTGTGTTTGGTGCCTTATAATGGTAGCGGCATGCTCAGTGTGACTTAGAGAAGAAAACACATAAAAACATCATGGAATGAACACATTATCGATCCAAAGTTTCAAGATCTATTCAAATTTCAATTCACATGATAGTGTGTAAAAAAGATGATCCATGGTCCGAAGATGGTATCAAATCAATCGTCATGCCGAGCCCTATAAAACAACCATCGGATGACCAACTGGGTATTAGAACTACCCCAGATGAGCCCTGCAAGAACACACAAGTCCAAGGGAAACATAGGGACTCTTCTGAAATTCCACAACTTGTTAGGAAGGGGCAAATCTATCTTTTAATTCAATTTAATCTTAATTTCTAGCAATTAGGGTTACTTTTGATCATCCACCCATGTTTTGGGCATACATTTTATATATATGTACCATCATATTATGCAGAAAATAAGAATGGGTAGACACATACACACACAATAGAGATTTTTCACTTAATACAAGTTTCTCTTTCTTACTGTTGTGGTGATATGCTTGAGAGAGAGGGTAAAATGAGAGAAACTTTTGATCTGTACCCCTAGGGTGGAGGTAAACCTTCCCTCTTCTTTTTCTTTTCTTCTTCCCTCTCCCTTCTTCCCTCTCTTCTCCCTCTTCTTCATTTGAGTCCCTCATGAAGGTCGTGCACGACAGCGGCAGTGTCGTGCATGCGTCTCCCTTAGTCCACAGGTTGTGCATGCCGGTAGCAGCAACATGCGCAAGTGTTCTTCCCCTCCTTCTCCTCTGTCTCTTTCTCTCAGTGAAGCCTATAGACAATCCATCGCTGCCCATTGACTTTTCTTTGGCGTCTTAGTGAAGAACCTAGACGGTGAAGTGTGTTTCCTGTGCATTTAAAGTAGACGGTGATACCTATCCCTACCCGCTACCCCTGGCAACACCCATCGCCTTCCACAAGCTTCCTCCATGCGTCCGGTGCCTATCATCATTCTACCTGCATCCCATGCCTATCACCATGTGAGCTAACAGAAACCATCATTGTGCCCCTCATTAGGAGACAACGCCATCAACAAAGGATGTGTTGCCTCCTCGGGTTGTAAACCACGATGCTTATTGAAGTCCAAACTTGCCCCCTCTTTGCCGCCTCGTACACTTATCTTCACCCCTTTCTCTTTTCACTTGACTGAGGATAGGCTTAGATTAGCACCGCCGAACTGACCATGGTTTCGAGTAGTATTGTGCCGTGCTGGTCCTGTGAACCATGCCCGTCTTGCTACCACTCCGAGATGGCAACTTCTGGTCATCATGCTAGTCTCACCCCTTCGTCAAGTTCTCTTCTCCTTTCAATATTTCATCTAACCTTGCACTTCATCATCTTATCCCATGAACGTGCATTACCCTAAGCCAAGGGTGAGTATTTTTGACCCACTTGTCTTACAAATTAACATAAAAATAGGAGGATTACAGGTCAAGGGAGGCGATTTCGAACCAGCTCAAGCAGCTGGGGGGCTTTCTTCATGATCAATGAGCACGCCCTTGCAAGCCAGCCCGAGTAAGTCCCAAACCCACCTAAAATTCCTCTCTCATTGGTTGGTATACCTACCCTTGCCCTTGAGCAAGGTTTCGAGAGAGCGATCTCAAATCCCCGGTCCACTAGAGACCTGAGACACGTGCCACCAGATCACCTTGATCAGGAGGGAGAGATCAAGGCACCTGACCAGCTTGGTGACTCAACTGGGGCCGTACTACCCCTTAATCAGTTCACTCTTATTTGACTAGTTTTCTTCTTTACTTTTTTGACCTATTTTTATGGCACCTGAGTTCTTCAACCCGTTCATCAAGGTTAGGGATTTCCTTATCCCTATACTCGTGGCTGTCCCAGGGAAGCGAGCAACTCAAACCTCCTTCCCTACTCTTCTTCTGAGTCAGGACTCACGGTCCAACTCCCACTTTCTTACCTGGGTCGGTGCAAGAGAAGATTTAAAGGTCCCTGCGTCCCCGCTTTCTCGCCCTGGTGGACTCTCTAGCAAGGCCCCTTGCATGGGCAGCACTTCTGCTACCACGCACCCCACTATTGACAAATCTTCTGCCGGTCATACTACTACGGTAATCTGGAAGGCTACCCCATCCATCCCTGCAAAACACAAGCAAACTATCGTCGCTCTTGAGGTTCACTGCAAGGCAAACCCCTGTGCTCCTTCATTGCTCCAAGCCTCCACACTTGGAGGGTCGGTACACAGAGCGGAGGTCCTGAGGTCTTCACCCCTAACACACACTCAAAGGCTCCTTGTCTATCGACTCTAGCCACACCATGGGGCGACCGTCATGTTGCCTTGAGCTCGCATCTTGGACTAGGCCTTCTTGAGCCAAACCCTGCATGCGCCATTCATGCGCATTCCATAGCTCGAGGCAGCAGTAGCTTTATGCCACCTCGAGCACAGGAGGATCGACCACTCTGTCTTCCCATCCAACTCACACAGCTTCGTCTTGTGAGAGACAAGATCCCGCTTCATCCCTCACAAACACGAGCTCATGGGTCCCGGCCTCCTCAGGTCGAACACATTGAACGAGCCTAGGCTGACCCCTCGATCACCTGGACGGCTAACCTTAAAGGTTCACACGCACCATCCTTGCGAATCCCTCTCGGATCCAGACTCAGGCACAGTCCTGAACCGGCCCTTCTTTCCTCTGCCGCACTCTCGACGCGAGGCAAGCACCTTGAGCCTTGATATTCAAAGGTCTTCCTTAAGGGTACCATCTTGAGCCAGCCCCGGGTCATCCAAACACTCTGGCCTCACAAAGGAATTCGGGGCAACGACTTGATGTCTGACAGAGGCCTCTAGCCTCCAAAATAAGAACCCAAGTTGCGCTCCACCTTTGGACTCCACTGCTAGCTCCAGTTCATAGACATGGTTGTTGCCTGTTCAAAGAAAACGGGGCGGTCTAGGTCTCTGGCTTGGTTCTGGAATGAGGTCGATAGCCTCCTCAGGATCAAGCATAAAAGAGGCCTATAGATCCTGACTCGGGAAGCCTTCAAGGCAGTCAAAGTCGCCACCCCTAATGACTTCCTGCCTTGTAATCCCTTTTTCCCTCTTCAAACTCTTGAGCCTAAGCAAGTCCATGAGTATTGTTCGGTGATCACCACTCAGAAGCCACGGTCCCAAGACCGTCAAGAACCTGTCCACACAAGATCGACATACAAAGCTCGTGTCCAGTCAGGGCAAGCTGAGCCCCTCCAGGCTAACTTGCCGCGTGTGAGTCGCCAGCCTCTGCAGCTTGCTGCATCATCTGACTTTGACCTCCCAGAAGAAATAGTTAGTGTCATGATGATCAATGACCCAAACGACACTCAGGAGGAGTGGATAAACAAGTTCGAGGAAATGATTCAAGCGATCCTCGGAAAGATGGAGCGCCTAGAGGCCTCAAGGGCCCCTTCTATGTCTAACTTCCCAAGACTCCCCCACCAGTCTCCCAAGACAGCTCCTCTTCTCATGGGATCTCCCAAAGCGACATAAATGCTTTGATGGCCCATGGCCTCAAGAATAAGGTCCTAGGCATAAAGGAAACGCCACTATATGAAAATCCATATCCTTTGTACATTGACCAGGTGTTGTTTCCCCGGAACTCCCAAAACGGGAAACTCCCCCTGTTCAATGGTACACACATCTCCTCTCCAGCATATGGCCCACTTCCAAACTGCCTGTCAGGAGACGACAACTGACGGACATCTTCTCCTCCACCAGTTCATCAAAACTCTCGAAGGACAGCCTTTTAGTGGTATGCTCTGTTGCTGTCAAACTCGGTGAACACTTGGCAAGAAATGGAGCAGTTGTTCTACCAACCCTTCTCACCTTGATGCAAGACCCCGGTGAGCCGGTCGATAAATTCATGACTTGATGGAGAGAGATGACAACCTTTCACTCCATAGTAACCTGCATACAGAACATGCTTCCAGAGATCTCCCTACATGTCAAGGCATTCAATCCTCCCTCCATGTCAAAACTCATCTCTAAGGAAGTTTATATTGAGGGATAGTTCAAGCACCATGGCAGCCCTCGTCAGCAACCCTCCTCTCACTCCAGCAGTAGGGGCAACCAATATGCAGTGATCAGCGTGGCCGTCACCGTGACAAACACCGAAAGCTCGGCTCCTCAGAGTCTCGATTTCTGTAAGGCACAGATGCCTCTGTCAGAGGGTAAGCATCAGTCCTACAACATGGTCCCCCCTCTTAAAAATAGTAAGCTAAATGACTACTGGACCAAGTAGTAGACCAAGGTCTACCCCTTTGACATAGAGTGGACCCCTGCACTGCTCTAACTACTGTTAGCACAGAAAAGGATCCAGCTACCAGACGTCACCACTGTAGAACAGCCGGGGCAAGAGGCAAATGAGAAGGACTGCGCATATCACAGGAGAGTGGCCCACCCCACTCACTACTGTTATAAGCTCAATGACATGATCAAAGCCCTTATCAATACGAGTCAGATAAAGCTTGATGAGCTGAAAAAGCCATTCGGGGCAGCTAAGGCATGTTTATAGTGCAGAATCGAGCAATCTAATGATGTAGAGAAAGTGGGAACAATTGAATTCAAATATGAGATCAGATTTGCCTAGAAACGAGCATAGCCCGAGACTCCCGAGCCTGTGAGGGCTGTCCCGTATCAGTACCATTGTCCTCTTTGCCTCTCTGATTCGGATGTTGACCAGTAGATCTATGATGTCCAAGGTGGTTGTTCCCTAGAGATAGTTCTATAACTGAGGCTGTTGTGCCCCAGAGATTTAGGTCTACTAAGGCTTAAGATGACGGTTAGGGTTTTCTCGGGGAAGGTCTCTCTACTCTCCAAGGGTTTCTCTTCCAGCCTAAAGATTCTCAAAAGTCTTATCCTCCTTCAACCCTCTCGTTTGTCATCCTTTTATGGTCACCCAAAGTGAGTTCATCTGAACGAGGGATTTTTTAGGGAAGAGTTATCCCGTAATCAACAAATTCCTTGGTCTAACCAAATTTATTTTATTTTTTTAAATTTGGATTTGACTTAACGCGGATAGCATCACCCTACTAAACCACCCACAAGATAACCCTTAAAACATGAAAAATGAAAAAAACGTAGTTGGGGATAATCAGATCTGGGCAGCACGGGTCGTGTCGCCTGGGTGGTACGAGTCGGGTCATCCAGGGCTGGCCAGCACGCCCCTTGTCCCCCAAATTAAAACTTGTCCAAACTGAAAATGTTCCTTTTAAGTATGGTCCTTAGCCTCTTGTGAAGCTATCAAAAAAAATTTTGGTTAAAATGGATTTTTTTACTATTTTTAATGATTATTTTGGTAAACTAGGGCATTTGCACGATGACTTGGGCGACTCTCCCTGTGTGGCCTGGGCGGCATGCCCAGTGTCACTCAAATGAAAACATGTAAAAATTGATTTTTTTTAATTTGGGTGTCTTCCTCAACCTCTTGTGAAGCTCTCAGAAAATATTTCGATTAAAATGGATTCTCATACTATTTTTAATGATTTGTTCCATAAAACAGCGTGTTTATTGAATTTCGAGTCCAAACAGGCATCTGCTGGGTTCTGGGCTGACATAATGGTTCTGGCTCAAAGGTTAATTTGTGTGACCTATGGATTTTGGGTTTAATAGGAAAAAATTGATCCTAGTGATCTAAGAAAACCACATAACTTGCTAGATTTAAAGCGGGTGTCTATAATTGCCCCTCTTTGGCACTCACTGTCCTTCAAGGGACAGGAGAGTGGCAAAGAAGTAGACACGCTGTCGTTCCTTGTCCTTCGAGGGGCAGGCGAACGTGCACTCCCTATCCTTTGAGGGACAGGTGAGTAGCAACAATAGACTCTCTGATACTTCCTGTCCTTTGAGGGGCAAGAGAATGTCAAAGATGAATGTCCTCCTAAAGTCACGTGGGCAGATGGCACAACAATTATCCCTCCAAGACATTGCACTCTCTTGCTCACCTACCTAGGGCATTTTCATCCTAGGGTTTATGGCGTGAGGTGTCGACGAGTTGCATAGTCTTGAAACTCGAGGTAGATTTTACATCCATGCCACGTAACCTCAGGGTTTTCTCAGTTTGAAAATTTTAACCCTGGTAATTTCTTTGATTTCCTTAGGGGTTTCGTAAGGCTGTCCATAGGAAATTTTTCTATAGGACGAGACTTGTCTGATCAATTCCAAATAGAGAGGCGAGGCAGCAATGTGGCAATCCGGGCAAAGGCGGTAATCATCATATATGGATGTCCAAGCTCCTCCGTTTTAAAAAATGATTTAGAAATTTTGAAAGTAGGGGGAGATTTGAAATAGAACCCGAAGCAGGAATAGGTTATGATTTTAACAAAGAAATTAATGTTTTTGAAAACACAAGACATATAATGAAAATTTTGAAAAGATGAAGATATTTCGAAAAACAAGGTTGGTTAGCAATATTAAGTCCTGTAACCATAGAGCCCTCTAAGAAGTTTAGCGCCATGCAGTGATGGACCATACACCCGACCTTTTACATTTTACAGGGACAGACAATATCTGTCTCGTCTCTTTGATGTTGAATTGGATAACCCGACCTTTTACGTCATATGGGGCTAGACGTTACCTGTCTCAACTCTTTTACCTCACATGAGTTTGACATTGAACTGGATGACTCGATCTTTTACATCATATAGGGCTATATGTATTAGCTCGACTTTTTAACGTCGCTCGAGTTTGACGTGTTAGCTCTTTTTTTTAACGTCGCATGAGTTTGACGTGTTAGCTCAAGTTTTTAAAGTTGCACGAGTTTGACGATCTGAGTCCTAGTTGGCAGTTTAGGCTCATGCCACCGTAGAGCAAAGATTTTTCTGAAACTGGTTGGCAGTTTAGACTCATGCAACCGAGAAACAAAATATTTTGGAGCCGTTTGATAGTTTAGGCTCATGCCACCGAGGAGCATTTGTAACTCACGTCACCAAGTAGCAGAAGATTTGAAATCAGTTGGCAGTCTAGGCTCACGCCACCAAGGAGCATATGAAATTTTTTGAATTTTTTTTTTTTTGGAAAGATTGGATTAATTGGGAAGAAAAAAAAAGTGTTTTGCAAAAATGTTTGGCATGAGGCGTGTCGCCCTCACAGACTGAGTGACACTAGGCGTGTCGCCCATTTCAAATTTTTTTTTTTATTATTATTATGTTTTGGCTGGGCAACACCAGGTGTGTCACCCATAAAAATGTTTTCTATTATTATTTCTTTGTTATTAAGTGTCGTTGCCCCTGTTGTGAGGTCTTTCTCAACTTGGCCCCTGTTGTGGGGAGTTTGAATTTTTTTTTTTTTATTGCCCTTATTGGGGGGTCTTTGCTAAGCTTGCCCTTATAAGTGTGCAATTTTATTCATCGAAGCATAGTATAACACTTTTTTTGCACATACTTTCAAACTTAATATATACAAACTCAGCTCCCTAGTGATAGGGTTTCTATCTCGAATTTCTAATTATTGGGTCGTTGTACGCACACATAGGGAGGATGAGCTTGCCTCATTTTTCCTCAAGAGATCCAGTCAAGAGCAAAACACTCTCAGACTAGCCAATTTCGTCATTGGCGAGGTTCACCCATCTCTTATATGTGGTAGTTGGTAGTTATACTCATACAACCATGGCGTGCCTAGCTAGTTTCAAGCCTTCATACAGGCATAGGAAGTTGGCTTCGAGCATGAGGCCAGATGACTAGCAGTTTAACCTCTTGGTCCCTTATAAAAGGAGAAAGGTTTTTGAAAATGGATGATATTAATAATCAAATTGAAAAAATATTTCAAAAGGGACGAGCCTTACAGTTTTACCACTTGTGACCCCTTTGGTGGTTATTTTCTTTATTATGTTTTACCCAAATATGATGAAAGAATTTCCTAGTGGGATTGTGAGAACTCAGAAAGGTCTCGAAGTTGTCTTTTTACCTTTGGAGATTTCGTCCTATGCTTCACTATTTCATGAAGAGTTCTCTGGATTCTTGTTGGGCTTTTAGCTTGGAGGGGTCTCAACGTTTTCCAGGGTTCGTCGAAATCACTTCGGTTTTCCATTCATGTCACCCTCCTACATCTTTCTGAGTTGGTTCTGTTGGGAACCTGCAGGGTTTAGGAGGAGTTTTCATCCTCAGGGTTTGCTTGAGTAGTATAATTGAAACTTGCAGGTACTTGTTTGTACTTGAGTGTTTTGCATCGAAAGCTCCTTCTTGGAGATCACTTTATTCCTTTAACCCATGGTGCCTTTTAAGGTTTTCACCACGTCCATTTTTTTGTTCTTTTATTTTTTTGGTTTTTTTTATCTTTCATATTTTTCTTTGTGATTCCTTTTCAGGTTTTCATCACATATTTTAGCCTACTATGGGTAGTGTTTTCTGAGATACGTTGCATTAGTGGGGTCGTTGAGTTCATAGCCTGCCTGATTTTTTATCTTATATGAATTCCCTGCATGCACCCGGGTAACCACGAGTGGCCCCTCCTAATTAGGTTTGAACTTGCCTAAAGCGTGTGGATTTGCAGGAGTGTGGAAGATTTTCTTGAGTACCATGTCCCCTTCTTTGAACTGTCAAGGGATAACTTTCCTTCGGTACGCCTTCTCAATTCTATGTTAGTAAGCAACGGCATTTTGTGTTACTCGTAGTCCTTTTTCATCCAAAGCAATGAGGGCAATGATTCGTGCTTCGATCTTTTGTTGCTCATCTGCATTTTTGAAAATAAGCATGCAGAGAGATGGTATCTCAACCTCGAAACATAGCACTGCTTCCATACCATACACCAATGAGTATGGGATCATGCCAGTAGGAGTCTTCTCAGTTGTCTTGTAGGCCCACAGGGCGTCATTTAGTTTTTTGTGCCAATCTTTCTTGCCTTCTATTGTTTTGTCTATGATTATGAAAAGTCCTTTATTTGTGGCTTCTGCTTGTCTGTTTCCTTGAGGGTAGTAAGGTGTGGAGAATTTCTGTGCTATCCCGAACCTTTTACACACCTCAGTGACATTTTCATTTTTTAGATTGGATCCATTGTCAATAATGATTGACTCATGAACACTGAATCTAAATACGATATGTTTCTTTATGAAGCGGGCAACATGTTAGCCTTCAATTTTAATAAATGATGCAGCCTCTACCCATTTGGTGAATTATTCTGTAGCCATTAATATAAAATGATGGTCGTTTGAGGCTTTTGGTGATATCATTCCGTTGATATCAAGACCCCACATGGCGAAGGGCCACACGGGCGGTGTTGAGTTGAGTGAAACGGACGGTGCATGGATGAGGTCTCCATAGAGTTGACAATTGGGACACCTCTTGACGAACATCCGGCAATCTTCAACCATGGTGGTCCAGCAAAAGCCATGGCGCCTAATTTTCTGAGCTAAGGTGGGTACCCCAGAATGACCTCCTTCATTATACAACTTAGTCAATACTTGGACAATTTTTGAGTGATCGAGAAATCGTAGAACGATGTCATCGAAGGACTTTTTGAATAGGAGATCACCTCTTACTAAGAATCCCATAGAAAACCTTCGAAGGACTTCTTTATCCTTTTTGGTGGCTCCTTCGGGGTATAACCCATCTTTTAGCAGGGACAAAACATTGTGGAACCACGATTTTGATTTGACTAGTGCATCTGAAGCCACAAGAGATACTTCCCCATTGTTCTCCTTTTCTTGCTCCATTTCTTTTTCTATCCTTGGTGGGGAAGGGTCATGGTTATTCCTGATGTAGAATGGTAGCGTGGTGATTTTTGCAGGAATATCAACCATTGAAGCAAGGGTTGCAAGGGTATCGACGAACCGATTATTTTCCATAGTTACATGCTAAAAGGTGATTTTCTTAAAATATGGAATCATCTTTTCCACCTTTTCTTGATAGGGTTTGAGCTTTTCTGCTTTCACCTTCCAAATCCCTTGAACTTGGTTTATGACAAGTAAGGAGTCATCAATCACTCGTATTTGATTTTCATTCCCATGACATTCTCAAGCCCGCCTATCAAGGCTTCATATTCAACAACATTATTGGTACATGAGAAATTCAATCTGATGGCAGTTGGCATTAAAATTTGCTCGGGTGAGCATAGTATGACTCCTATACCTGACCCATATTCTTCTTTGCAACGTCGAAGTATAGCTCCCAAATCGAGTCTTCAATTGTGAAGAGGTTCTCATCAGGGAGATCCGTGTTAATAGGAATATTGTATGGCAATTCGTGTTCAGCTAAGTGGTCAGCAATGGCTTGTCCTTTGACTAGTTTTTCAGTGACATATTGGATGTCGAACTTGTTCAATATCATTCTCCATTTCCCCAAACGTCCATTGAGGACTGGCCTCTCCAATAGGTACTTGAGTGGGTCAATTTTTTATATGAGCTTGATAGAATGAGATAATACATAATGTCTTAGTTTCTGCATGGCCCACACAAGTGTTAAGCAGTGTTTCTCCACATCCGTGTATCTTGTCCCATAATCGACCATGTTTTTGTTGATATAGTAAATCATTTTTTCTTTTTCATGGTCGTTATATTGTCCTAACATTGCGCCCATGGTCTTGTCCTTCACTAACATATATAGGAGCAGGGGTTTATCTGGACTAGGAGGACTAACGATGGGAGGTTTCGTGAGGAACTCCTTAATTTTATTGAACGCTTCTTGGCATTCATTGTCCCATATGAATGGGGTGTCCGTCTTAAGGAGTTTATTGAATGGTGCGCACTTATTCGCCAGCTGTGAAATGAAGCGCCTTATGGCTTGTATGCGACCTTGAAGGCCATCGATTTCTCTAATGTTCCGAGGACGAGGCATTTCAGTGATGGCTCGTATTTTGGATGGGTCCACCTCGATGCCTCTTTAGCTTACTATAAAGCCTAGTAATTTGCCTAGGCTATCTTGAGTGAGCATTAATCACTTCCAGCAATTCTCGAGATAGAGGAGTCATCAACCAAATCTGCTCCTGAGTTTTAGTAGGAGTATGGGCACTCTTGGATGTGTTAGAGCCAACTACGCACACCTCCTCCAGGTCTAGGTCAGCAAATAGATCTTCAATTTCTAGTCCTTGTGTGTGTTGAGATGTGGAAGAGGAACTATCCTCTGTTGGGGATTCGAGGATCACTTTCAGCCATTTTGAAGGGTGGACATCGAGAGTATAGAGGCTTTGAATGCCCCCTGATATGAAGCATGGAGGGCTTGAAGGCTTTATCTAGCTTTGAAATAGGGTGAGAGTACACCCGAGCCCTCTTCGATCCCATTTTTTAGTTTTGGCTTCAGGTGATGTCAAAATTGCTTCCTTTACGCCTTGCTCTTGACTTCCCAAGCCTTGGCCTTGTTGGAAGCCTTGGGAAAAGAGCATGTGTCAGGCTTTGAGGGACTTGAAGCTGTATCGATGTTAGCAATGGATGATCTCCTCCATCGATGCAGAAGTTTGCAAAATTTGAGGAACAGGGTCACCGGCCTCTAGATAGAAAGTTGCACAATCAGCTTGCTCGAAGGAAGCGAGCGAGATTTCTCTAAACTCGACCCCTACGGCTAGCTTTCCGCTACCGTGCTAGGATTAAGAAAGGAAGGGGGTTCAGTGCATACCTTTGTGATGCCATTTTTAATCGAAAACTTGAGGCATTGATGGAGTGTTGAAGCGACCACAAGGTTTTCATGTAGCCATGGTCTTCCTAGCATTGAATGAAGGTTTTATGTTTAAGACATAAAACTTTATCACCTAGCAAGTAGGACTGATCTTGAGTGCGAGGGGCAATATGCCTTTTGCTTGCCTCTTAGTCTCGTCATATGCTACGATAGTTAGTTCGCACGCCTCGAAGTCATCCAGGCTTTTGCCTATCTGCTTCACCGTTTTCATAGGGCATATATTCAGGGATGCCACATTATCAACCAACCCTCTCCTTATCTCATATCCTGTCATGAAAATAATGATATGAAGGGGCTGGATGTGAAAGCGATTGACATTAGCCGGGATGTCATCATCCATGAATATGATTGGCGTTGGTGTCATTAGTTAGTTGATCATCCCGCACAACTCATCCGGTTGTGTGTTGCTCGGGATGTGGGTCTTAGTAAGAACCTTTTCAATTTGAGCTCTATGTGTTGACGAATTTGTAAGCAACTCCAAGATGGAGATTTGAACCTGGATCTTCCCGAGATGAGTCGGTAGATCATAGGTAGTTGTGGATCATTGAGTTCTTTTAATAGGTTCATGCAACCCCTGCTAGTGGTTTGGTTGTTGAAGTGGCTCCCATTCTTTCATCAAGAGTGTATGTCATCAATTGGTTGGGTTTGAACACTCGACCTCTTTAAGTTAAGGAATTAACTCTGCCTGCCTAGAGCTCGCTAGGGTCAGCCCTAGCAAGAGTAATGGGAGACCTCGGGGTGTTGGCCCCTTCTTTGGAAGATGATCCCCTTTCATCAGCTTTGACCATGTCAATCTCGAGGGCATCATCTTCGTCATACTGGTCCCACTTAGGAGGATCACCAGAGTTCGGGGACGATGAGTTTCCTCTACGAAGACTCAAAAGACCTTCTTCAACTTCTTGAAGATGAAGATCACAAGCAAATATGAATGGCTGGGATCGTCTTCTTCGTCTCCGTTTTCAATCATGTGAATGATAACTTCCTCCTTTGAGTTACTCGGAACTCCCGTTACTTCGATCATTGTTGCTGTATTTTTGGGGAGAGGCTTTGTGAAGATACCTATCTTTTGATTACGTTTTTCAACAGGTTGACTTCTAGGTCCGACAGTGATGTCGCCCCTATTAATCCACCCTTGAATCACCCGCTTAAAGTAGAAACAAATTTGGGTATCATGGGTATGGTTTCTATGCCTCTTGCACCATCTGTTCTTATCATTAACCTCAAATGGTGGTTCAGATGGTGGTGGGAGTTGAACCATGTTTTTCTTCAAGAGTAACTCCAACTCTTTTTCTAACGGGTCTTTGAGAGGAGTGCAATTGTTCTCTTAGCTTCGATTGTTATTTTGAGCATTAGCTCTAGGCTAACCTTTTCGATTTTGATTCCTATTATTGTACTGGGTGGCTGAACCCTGAGTCGGTCCATTAACGACAATTTTGTTAACCTGATCGGAAGCTTTCCCCTTGCAGTTGCTCTTATTTTTATCCTGGGGAGTTGGGATAGATTTGTTATCGAGCCTAGTGTGGAGGGGTGTCCCTCTCGCCTTTTCATGTCGCGCCACCCGCTTGATCATGGAGTCGAAAGAGTGGGGGATAAGTCCCTGGCTAAAGAAGGTCCTGTATTTAGGAGGTGCATTTCTAAGGCCATGGAGATTTTAGTTGGGTTCGTAAGTGGACAATCGATGACCCGCATCGCCGCCTTGCGAAATCGACCGACAAAATCCTCGAAGGATTCTCTTGGGTTTTGTTTTGTTGCACTGAGCTTACCCAGGGAAAAAGAACTCAGTGTTGACCCACGATAATGAGAGAAGAACTGATTGACCATTTTGTCTGGAGTTGTGTGTGGTTGAGAGGTCATTATTCTCCAATGCCAGTTTAAAGCATGACCGGTCAACGTTGGTGAAAACGGGGCCTTCAATTGGTTAGGCCTGTCTCGCAAAGTTCGGACGGAGAGGAGGTACGCATTGAAGTGAATATCTGGGTCATTCTTCCCATTGAATTTGTTTTTAAACTCTGGGATAACAAACCTTGTGGAAAGGTCTTTTATGCTTCCAAGGGTCTCAAGAACATAAGCCTTTGGGGGTAGGACTTCATGCATGCCCATCCTTACGAGCATATCCTACATCGCTTTTTAAAGTGCCTTCTTGTTGAGTATTTGGCATGAGAGTAAGCCCACCGATTGGTGGGTTCCCGAGCATAAAATAATGAGCCGTGACTTAAGGTAGATGTTGGCCTGCTTGGGCCTGTGATGGATGACTTGCGGTTACCGGGGCGTACTGACCCATAGGGACCGCCACCTGTTGCAGAAACTGCACAGTTGGTTGGACCGGATACCCAGGAGGGACCGATTGAAGAATCAGCTGACTCGATTGTGCTATGGGTTGACCTATGCTATTATGTTGGTTTTGGATCGACCCATGAATTGGGCTTGAATTGTGTAACCTAAGTCAATTAGACTTTTCACAGCAGCCTGGATGGCTATCTCGCCTAAGGGTTGGTCTAGATTGACACCTCAACTGCATACAGTGTTAAGATATCGTGGGCTGTACTACGGTGGCTCTAGGTTGGATTGGATATCCTAGACCTAGGTGGGTCTTGGTTCTGAGACCGCTGCATCTTGGGGTGATCTTTGTTCGAATTGTTGAAATTGGCGTTAAATGCCGCATGAACTTCTTCCCTCTCATGGCTTTTGCTTTGGTTTCTTAAGCTCAGACGACTCCTACTGTGTCTACGTAAGGTTCCTTATAGGACAATGCCTGGCCGGACCCCCTGATTGTTCAATGTTTTCGGGGCGGAGCCAACTTTTCGGACCATACATAACTCAAGGTTAGGAGTGGATACCTGGGACTCGGCTTCTAATTGAAGACCTGGACGATGGATAATGGATTGGCCCGAGTTCTTGCCATAATCCCAAGGGATTATGACATACTGGTCCCTAAGTTTGGGAAGGTTGGGCCTAGAGTTGATTGTAGAACAGTCATCATAGTTGCCTTGGGTGACTGACATGGTGATTGCTCTTGGCAGGGTCCTAGGATCTAGACTTGGGTAGGATCTAGACTTGACGAACTAGGGTGGACCAAGCTTGACTCTAAGGGTAAACCTTAAGTAAGACCTAGGATAAGACTAGACTAGAATCTAGACTCACTGGGTTTATGTTCGGACCCTAAGCTAAGGTAAGCTTAGTCTAGATCTAGAGGCAGCTCTAAGCTTAGACTTATGCGAGAACCTAGACTAAGATCTAGACTAGATGGGTGCGAGTCTCGGCTAGGACCAAGAGTGGGTCTGGGTTCGGACCTGGGTGTGAGCCTGGTTCGGACATAGATTGAGGCGGGTGCAAGCCAGAACTTGGACCTAGAGGGTCGTTAAACTCAGAACGGATGTAGACCCAGATTGAATCAAAGTTGGTTTAGGTGCGAGTTCTGGCTCGGACGCAAAAGGGGGCCTAAGTATCGACCTAAACTGTGGACCTGGTTCGGACCTGAGCTAGGCTGAGTATAAGCCCGAACTTGGACCCAAAGAGTTTTAATGATCAAACAAGGTGTGAACCTGGAATGGATAAAAGATGAACTAGGAACGAGCCTTCGACTCGGACCAAGAGGGGCCTAAGTTTGGACCAAGGCGAAACTTGATTCGGACCTGGGCTAGGCTGGGTACAAGTCTTAATCTACACCCAAAAGCTTCAGCTCGGACCAAAAGCAGGCCGGACTGGAATCTAAGGTTAAACAATTAGGAAAAAGAAAGCAAGCACATGAAAGTGTTTGACCTAGTCCGATTATGGGCAGGCTTGGCTTGAGAGTGGGTTCCTAACTATTGAAATGCAGCTAGGCTGATATAGGTCCCCGCACAGGTCTTAGCTTCCTGTTATACGATGTTGAACAGGTCCTACTATACGCGGAGTTGTTTTGAGCCAAAAGATTACAGAGGGGTGCTCAGAGTTAAAGTAACACGAATCCCAACTGCCTCAGCTCTCACTGCTAGGTTCCCCTCACACCGTTAATACGGATTTTGAGGGTTTTCGAAGAATTTGTTTTCTGGCTCTCTGGGATTCTCGGTCGGTGTGTGCTAAAGTGTGTAAACAAGCACGCAAATGAAAATAATGTCAAGCACACAAGCACACAATGAGAAAGAAAACAAGTGAGCGCTTGGCACAATTTAGATGGAGGGGTAAGCATCCCCTAAAAAAGTATGGTGAAACATTGAAACCAGGCACAGTTCGTGCTAAGTCGAGCACGACCCTAGTCGATGATGACTTGAACGGGACACGATTCAAGGAGGGTACAAGCAACCCTCAATCAATTTTTTTTTATATACATATATATAGTTTTTTAAAAAAAAAAACTTATGAGAAATAATTAAACTAAGCATGATGGAAGTAGGGAAAATAGGAATTCAATCAAAATTAACTAACTAGAATGAAATAAAAAAGTCAAGAATACAGCAAACCTACCTAAAGCAAAATATGTTTTTGGTATTTTTTGGATTTTATTTTAAGTTAAAATTTTGTGAGGATCCAGCTAAGAGTCTCTGAAAAATACCTACAAAGTTTCAGAGCAATTTGAGACTTTTTAGTTTCGGCGTCATGGGTAGTGTCGCCCTTGTAAGCTGGGCGACACCAGATGTGTCCCCCAAAAAAAATATTTTTATTTTATTTTATTTTATTTTTTTATGATGGATTTTGATGAAATAAAACTACTGTAAACTTTAGGAAATAATAAAAATAATATTTTTTATAAAAACAATTTTAATAACTGGAAAACACGGAAGTTTAGGTAGGATAGACCTCTATCAAGTAAAATATTTTCTTGGTATTTTAAAAAAATTTATTTTGCTCTAAAATTATGTGATCCGACTCCAGAGAGATCCGAGAATAGATTAAAAAATTTTCAGAAAAATATGACTTGGGTTGTGGGGGGCACCAGAAGGCGTGTCACACTGGACTTGGGCAGCACGACCCGTGTCGCCTGGGTGGCATGCTTAGTGTTGCCCAAAAAATTAGTTTGTTTTTATTTTTTTTATATTGTTTTCTTGTATATATTGATAAAATAAGCTTACTGTAAACTTGAAGAAACAACAAATAAAATCTATTTTGATGAAAATAAAGCGACAGAAGATCTAACATAATTTTTTTTTTTTACTTTCAAATATTTTATTTTGACCTGAAAATTTGGGAACAAGCACAAAATGGTGCCTATGACATGCCTGAAAAGTTTCAAAAGAATCTGAGCTTTTCGAAATTTTGATGCTCCAATCACGCTCAACTTGCCCCATGGTGGGCACCAAACTGTTTATAGTGCAGAATCGAGCGATCTAACGTTGTAGATCTCTCAGATCTGAAACTTTCAATTGACAAAAAATAAATTAAAAATCATTGATAGAGAAAGTGGGAACAATCAAATTCATATATGAGATCAGATCTGCCTAGAAACGAGCAAATCTACTCTCTGATCTGTGGCAGAGCAAGCATGATCTGAAGCGTTTCAAAACTAATCAAAATAATATCAAAATAAAATTAAAACAGTAAAACAAGGGAAGAAAATGATACCAAACGGGGCCTGATGGTCCGATACTCCTGAGGTTTCGAGGGCTCGCCCGTATTAGCACTAGCGTCCTCTTTGCCTCTCTAGATGCTGACCAATAGATCTATGATGTCCATGGTTGTGCCCTGGAGATGGTTCTATAACTAGGTTTGTTGTGCCCTAGAGATCTAGGTTTACTTAGGCTTAAGATGAAGGTTAGGGTTTTCTCAAGGTAGGTCTCTATACTCTCTTAGGGTTTCTTTTCTAGCCTAAAGTTTCTCAAAAGTCTCGTCCTCCTCCAACCCTCTCGTTTGTCATCCTCTTATGGTCACCCAAAGTGAGTTCATATGAACAAGGGATTTGTTGGGGCAGAGTTTTCTTGTAACCAACAAATCCCTTGGTCAAACCAATCTTTTAATTTTTTTAAATTCGGATTTGATCGACGTGCGTAGCATCATGTGGCCAAACCACCCACAAGATAACCCTAAAACATGAAAAATGATAAAAAATCAGTTCGGGAAAATTGGGTTTGGGCGGCATGAGTCGTGTCGCCTAAGTGGCACGCCCCATGTTGCTGAAACCAAAACATGTCAAAATTAAAAATTTTCATTTCAGGTGTGTTCCTTAGCCTCTTGTGAAGCTACTAGAAAATTTTTGGGTCAAAAAGGATTGTTTACTATGTTTAATGATATTTTTTGTAAAATAGGGTATTTGGTAATGATTTTTGGTAAAAGGATGATTTTATTAATTTTTTACTATTTTTTTTTACTATTTTGGTGAATAAAGGAATTTTTTACTACTTTTTACTATTTTTGGTAAAAGGATTTTTTTTATTATTTTTAATGATTTTTTTGGTAAAATTCATTGCCATTTTTAATGAGTTTTACTATTTTTAATGATTTTTTTTTTACTATTGTTTTGGTAAAATAGGGCATTTGGTAAAATACTTTTTTTGCAAAAATATTTTTACTATTTTTAATGATTTGTTTGGTAAATGCCCTGTGTCACCGAAACCAAAACATGTCCAAAATTGATGTTTTTCATTTTGGGTGTCTTCCTTAACCTCTTCTGAAGCTCTCAGAGAAAGTTTGGGTCAAAACATTTTTTTATATTATTTTTAATGATTTTTTCCGTAAACCAGTGCGTTTGCTGAATTCCGGGTCCGAACAAGCATCTGCTGGGTTATGGACTGGCAGAATTGTTCCATCTCACTGGGTAAATTGTGTGATCTATGAATTTTGGGTTTACTTGACCAATTTGATCCTAAGGGTCTAAGAAAACCACGTAACTTGCCAGATTTAAAGCGGGTGTCTATAAGGCCTCTCACATAGTCACGATTCAGAAGGACGACGGGGCACCCGCTATCCTTCGTGCATTTTTCTCTATAATGCTCTAACAAAGGTATCGCCACCCCAAAGCCGACAAGACAGCCCAAGTTCCGGCCTCCTGGGACCAAGACCCTTGGGTGCGCATACCACTAGATATGAGGCCACGACATCAGCGAGTGCACTGGTTTCCTCAAGCCCTTTCCTCCGCTCAGCTCTGGGAGTGCACTGGTTTCCTCAGGCCAGGACGTCAGCGATTGCACTAGTTTCCTCAGGCCTCTCAGCTCTAGGAAATCTACCATGGGCGAAGCAGACTCAAGTCCCTGAGATGCGAGGCAATCCTCTAGGTTACCGCCTCTCGCTAGCCTGATAGGGTGCTTGGAGCACCCCTTCGGGGATCTCGAAGGCAACGGCGAACACCTAGGTCGGCCCACTGAAGGAATCATCTTCCTCAGCTACCAGACGAGGAAGAATTCCTCAGGCCCCTTCCTCTGCTCCCGACCTTGCAGGACTTCATCCCAGGAAGAGCTCGCCTCATCTTATCGTCCAATCAGGCAGATGGTCATGGGTCATCAATATCTCAAGAGCCGGCCAAAATGGGTGATGACATTAAAAGCACCCCACAATGGTCAAAGCCAGGGCAAGACCTTAAATATCCACAACAAGTGTCTAACTCTTACGACGACATAAAATGCTGCCCGGAACGTTCTAACCCTTCTTCTCCTTCCCTCCCCTCTATTCCTTCTACAAGTACCGCTCGACGATCCCCAGACTTTGACTCTCTAAACAGAGAGTTCGGAGACATCAGCCTCACGATGCTATGGCAAGAACACCTCAGAGAAATGCTGGCCCAAGTGGTAGGATTCTCGACAGCCGTCGATGCCCTGGCAACCCAAGACAAAACCAAGCCATCTCCAAGCTCTTGCTCCCATGAAGCCTCCCACATGGTGCAAGTCTTGGAAGTACTAGCCAGCACGGGGAAAATGGGTCTAAGATAGAGAAAGAAGCTACAACCCACACCTCAAAAGCTCAAGGTCCTCAAATTTCCTCATCCTTCACTTTCCCCCTAAGCCTAAACCTCAAACCTCTACATCCCTAGTATAAGTCCCTATTACTGCCCCATCAACCCAGACCACACTGGCTGAACAACAAAGTCAGCTAGTGTCACAAACCAAGATTCAACCAAAACTTGTTCTTAAGCCTACCCTACCATCTACACCAGTGACTGGATCAAGAACACTTAAGACAAATGGGGATAAAGTAAAATACGATGTAATTAGGCACTTGAGAAAGGTTCCAGCCCTTTTGAGTATGTATAATGCCCTCTTGCTATCATGATACTACCGCATGTCTTTGGTCCAAGAATTCTCTACCCCAGAGGTGTACGAGACAGAGGTGGAACCCATAGAGGTCGACCCAGCCATTCTAAGCAGGTTCTTGGCAGTCTCCTTTTTCGAGGATGACCTTCAGTTGGGAGGCAAATTCCACAATCGCCCCCTCTTCGCGAATGATGAACTGCATGCTTACCCTCTCAATCAGATCATGCTGGACAGAGGGTCAGTAGTTAAGCAGATGCCAAGAAGGATTCTCAGCTGACTGGGATTAGGGTCTGATGACCTCACTCCTACCCACATCACTGTGCTATAGTTCAACTCATCAGGGGAAAATCCAGCTGGCACAATGCGCCTCCGCCTCAAGATCGATGACCTCAACGATTACCCTCAGCTTCACATAATCGACACCGACACCTCTTTCAATGTCTTACTTGGTCGTCCTTGGCTTCACGATCAGGGGGTGGTTCCTTCCACGCTCCACCAATGTTTCAAGTACAGCCGAGATGGAAGACAACCCACGGTCTATGCTAACAAAAGACCGTTCCCAACAGATGAGACTCATTACGCTGACGCCAGTACTATTTCACAGACCACGTCGCACAAGAAAGTCAAAAGATGGCAGCCAGAAGTCTGTGAGACAGACAGGACCTTCATCTCAGGACGACGTTGAGGATCTAGGGTGAATGATCATGGATATGTTCAAAGAAGAGGATAGACAAGGCAAGATCCTCCTTTTGACCCCTATCCACCCAAGTATACCTTGCCACCTCTCCGAGGTCATGGTATCCGCTCCCAAAGGCTAAGCTTCTTCCTCTACTTCTAATTTGTCAAAACAAAACGACGAGTAAAAAGTAGCCCTCGAGCCTGTTGAAGCCCTAAAGATGGACCCTCCAACGCTAAGGGTCACCTACACATCAGACCAACAAAAGGTTCGGCATGTCCCCATAGCTCTCCTAAATGCAGAACTGGCGCACCAATCGCCACAGAAAGTGCTCCAAGTTCCGTCCTCCCTGAACAAGGAGATCACCGACAGCTAAAAGATGGTTTTACACTTCTCCAGGGTTTTCGAGGAAGTAAATACTCACAAGAGTCATCCCTCAGTCTCTCAGGAACAATACCCCATGTCATAGCTGAGGAGTGAGGTGTGTAGCCTTCAGAATCAATTGAAGGCTATGCACGTCACTTCAAAGAACTTAAAGGAGTTTGTCCCTGAGACCAAGGCTTACAGTGAGCTCAAAAGCAACGTGCCTCGAGTGAAGCAAAGGTTCCCCCAGACTGAAACATTTACAACAAGAAGGCTCATCAAATCATGAGAACCATGAAATATGGGCCCCTCTCCAATCAAATACTCAAGGGTGAGGAAGCGATTGCTCCCCCATTCGAGGTCATTAAAGCCACAACAAGTGGCCGCAGGGTAAAACAAGGGGTGGGATATTCCTTTTCGTCTCACACTAATAAAGGATGAAAACAATAAAATGGAGGAAGACAGAGGAGCGAAAGACAGGTCAAACAAACACTTTAAACAAAAAAGGGACACTTCATTCATATAACAAAAAATTCATACAATTATCGATGTTATCAGAACCAAGAATTGGTGTGCAAAGGAGTATAAACGAGAGTGTTCACTCAAGTCTCAAGACTAAGCCAATAGTGGTCTTGTTGTGTCTACTTGATTCCATCCTTCAGGGCTACCGCCTGAAGGAGAGCAAGCTTCCTAAACAAAGGAGGATATTCCCTACATACCAGCTGCAGCGAAAACGGGTCCTTTCCTAACTTCTGGGACACAGCAAGCAAGCCTTTCAGATCATTGACGTTTCATTCAAGAATCACCATGTCATCTTCATTTTCAAAGCATGCAATTTCTTTAACAATCAAGGGAGCCTATGAAGGAAAAATCTCAAAATCCGCGTGAACGAACTGACGCATAAGCAAGTTGGTTCTAAGATTACCCAAGTGTGTCGCCGCTGCATCCATGACAGTAGAAGGCCCAAGAGATAACTTAAGTAAAGGCCTAATGGAGGGATAATTTTCAATAGAAGCGGATTCTTCTAAAGACAAAACTTCCCGAGCTTGTTGAGCCATTTCAGTCACCTTCCTTTTGGACAAGTCTGTGCAAGGGACCTCGAAGTCTAAAAGGTTGTCTATCAGCCTCTATGCTAAAGAGGGGAACATGATCTGCTCAAAGAGAGAACCCGACTGAAGAGTTGATAAGCAGCTCTAAGAAGATCGCGTCTGTTGTATACAGTGACATTACGGCGATTGAGCCTGGTGATTTGAACATAAAACATGAGTCCCTCTCTCAAGGTTACAAGGGACATTACCATGTTGCCAATAATTATCAGATCATACTCGCTCTCACCTCCAGAGATAGGAGGTTGAGGAGAGGGATGCGATTAATTCTCAGTAATAAGAGGCTCTTCGTCTTCGATAACATAAGGTACCTGCTTGAAGAAGCTTGCCTCTTGGAAGCTTTAGAAGCCCTGGCCAATCGTCGAGAAGACATTCGTTAGGGGGCACCGAATATCGTCAGCATAAGGGCAGAACTATCGCCGTCTGCCTCCAAGAGGGAATCTCCATCTCGCGATCAATCAAGGACCATTGATGTCCCACGAATGAAGGCGTATTAATCCCTTGCTCCAACCATCAACACGCGCCACACGTACGTCCCTTGAAATCTGGACACGCCGCCTGACACTCAAGGCGTGGCCTATCACCACGCATGAGAAGGGCGACTGTTTGTCGTCCCATGACTCCTCACCTCCTTGACCATTACTGTCTCTCAACCCTTCATTTCCCCACTAGCGCTTTCTCTGCTTGTCGGGAATCAACTCCCGTCTAACAAAAAAACCCTTCCCCACTTGCTGCTCATTCTTGGAGTTAGTGAAAAACCATCGAAAATCCCCTGAAGACTTCCTTGAGACCTAGTGGATTGCCCTTCGCCCTGGTTTTTCCACTTCAGCAGTTCACCGAAGCTCACCAAAATTCAGTTATGTTTCTGGTGAGCTCAATGAAATCCCTTCTCCTTCTCCTTTGACAATCATAGAGTTGCTCGAGAGAACCTCTTCCTTGCTCAGAAAACTTCGACACTTGCTGAAAAATATTCGCAATCACGCTGTGAAGCTTCACACTTACTGAAGTTTGTAGAAATATCCATAAGGACCTGTCTCGGCAAGTCTTGGCCGATAAGTGCTCACCGAAAAACCCTCATCAGGAGCTTTGTCACTCTCTCTAAAAAGCCCTTCTACTATTTTACCCTTTTGTAAAACAGTAATGTGGGGTTTCTCCACCTTTTATACCTCGCGGTGCAGAGGACTATCGCCGATAAACTCAGAATGACGCTCCAATCCCCATCTCATGATGGCGATAAGACCAGACCGGGGCGGGACAAGCCCGAGACCTGAAGTATCATCGCCGCATGCCTCGCATCAGGAGGCTATTACTATGCGCCCCATCAAGGCTTTCATCGAGTGCTTCATCTTGGGATCATCGCTGCTTGCTCCCTCCTAGGGTCATCATCGAGTGCTCCCTCAAGGGGTCATCGTTGCATGCCTCGTTCAGGGGATCATCATCACGGGCCTCGTTAAGACCTTCATCGAGCGCTTCGTCAGGAGGCTATTATTGCGTGCCTCATCAATGAGTTAACACCAAGGGAATTGCTAAGGGTTACTGCTGTAAGCTCCGCGAACGAACTTAACGCATTTCCTAGGCTTACTGACGTATGCACTACCCCACACTTAGTGCCGCGTGCATGCCTTGGCACTTCCCTTCGGTCCATTCCCCTTCGGTCCACCACATTCTCGCTCCTCAGCGAGCCTAGTTTCTGGAGATGACTCTATTCCCGATGGAGTCACTTCTTTCACTACACCATGGTCTGCGCTGCATGACCTTAAACTGCACAGCTACAGTCCATGTTGCATGTAAACTGCATAGCCATAGTTCTTGTCTCACGACTTAAAACTGTATGACCACGGTCCAAACAATATGACCTTCAACTATAGTGGAGGTCTAGTTGCACAACCTCAAACTGTAAATTCCTTGTCACATGACTTTAAACTTACGACCATGGTCTAGCTGTGTGACCTTAAACCAAAGTGTACGTCTCGACCACATGACATTAAATGCTAGGCATGGTCCAAACTATACGACCCTAAACTGTAGTGGAGGTTTAGTTGTACGACCACAAACTGCATGGTCCTAGATGTATGACTTTAAACTGCACAGCCATTGTCCGAGCTACAGGACCCTAAAACTGTAATGCGCAGGGCGACGAATGGTTCATGTGCATAACTCCAACTAGACCCCCAACGAAGTTAGATGTATGTAAAGGTCATATTCATCCCATCATCTCTAGAGAATTAGTGTTATCCTTCCTTCAATTCACGGTGGGATTCATCCTTGCTCTGGCTTGTCAGAGTTCCATCATCCCCGTGGAGTCAAACTGGCCCTCTTAATCCCTAGTGAAGCCTCTGCCGTTAACTACCCCTCATAGGGCACCACCTTCATCTACATCTTTTCACATGTGGATAGGTTTAACTGTCTTTATCCCCAGGGAGTCAGATTGCTATCCACGTACCTCCCCCCCATGCAGCGCTATCGACATGGAGACTCATGCTTGGTCTGTGCTACATAACCTTAAACTGCATAGCCACGGTCCAAATTGTATGACCATAAACTGTAGTGGAGGTTTTGTCGCATGATCTTAAACTCCACAATTCTTGTTGCATGACTTTAAACTGCGTAACTGCGCTCCATGCTAAATGACCTTCAACCATAGTGCACATCGTGGCTGCATGACGTTAAACTACTTCGCCCAGGTCCATGAGGCATGACCTTAAAGATGCCCCATGTGCGTGCACACCTCCCTTTTTACATGCATCTCCACGCACGCCTTCCCTAACCGGCCCATTTGTGTTTGCATACCCTCTTCTTCTTCATGCATCTTCATGCACATCTTCCTCAGCCTGCCCATTTGTGTGCGAGAGCCACCTCCACCATTTCTATTGCCTCCCTAGTGAGTCTACGTACACGCAGACATCCTTTACGTGCATTACCACACATGTCTTCCCCAGTCAGCCCATTCTTGTGCATGGGTCACCTTCACCATCTTTCACCATTCCCTAGTAAATCTTACTCATGTTCACGAAATGGAGAGCCGTCTTGTCACCCGATTAATGGTTCACCGTCATTCACTCACTTGTCATCAACTCTTTACAAGTAACTTCATGTCGTCTCCCAAAGTGGGTCAAAGGCATCACCAGACTCACTCCATGGCCTTTACAGGCTGCCATTCCTTACCACCACGGTCTAGCTGTATGACCCTAAAACTATAGTGCATGTCCTAGCTACATGACGTTAAAAGGCTTCGTACAGGTCTCGAAGGCACGACTCTAAAACATGCCTTCTCTCAAAAAAATGGGCATGGTGTACATCTGGAAAAGGGAACGCCATGAGTAAAAATGATGAACGGGCATGGACACGAAACCATGAGAAACAGAGTTCCGTGGTAAAATAAACCTAGGCACGGTGAAAACCCCAAAACGTCACCGTGAGCAAAAATGGGTGAAAAGGGTGGACATGACCACAAATTCATTGCTAGAAGAGCCCAAAAATTATAGAAGTTGGTGAAAACTGTCTCCACGGTGACACTTCCCCAGTTCAACTGAAAACCTGTCAGAGGGCGGTTAAACCGACATAGCAGGTTGACACAGTTCCATAATCTCAGCCGACACCTCAGTCTCATGGCTCATCAAGTGGTGAGAGCACAAAAGATCTCCCAAGTTTCGTGGCTCATCAGGGAGTGAGAGCCTCATAAGATCTCCTCGGTTCAATGGCTCACCAGGAGGTGAGAGCCGCATAAGATCCCCTGCAACATGGCTCATCAAGGAGTGAGAGCACATAAGATATCCCAAGTTTTTTGGCTCATCAAGGAGTGAGAGCCTCATAATATATCCCAGGTTTCAATGGCTCACCAGGGGCAGAGAGTCACATAAGATCCCCCATGACAAGGCTCAACAGGGAGTGAGAGCACATAAGGTCTCCCATGTTTCATGGCTCATCAGGGGGTGAGAGCCTCATAAGACCTCCCCGGTTTCAGTAGCTCACCAGGGAGCCGCATAAGATCCCCCGCAACATGGCTCATCAGGGAGTGAGAGCACCTAAGATCTCCCAAGTTTCGTGGCTCATCAGGGAGTGAGAGCCTGATAAGATCTCCCTAGATTCGATGTCTCACCAGAGGGTGAGAGCTGCATAAGATCCCCCGCGGCATGGCTCATCCAGGAGGGAGAGCCACATAAGATCTCCCAATGATAGCAAGAGTCCTTGAGGGTGAGGACGATGACTAAAAGATCCCTCCAAAAATGCTAAGAACCATCGCAAAGGTAAGAAACTGATGAAGCCAGGGTCTAACCTACCACAGTCTTCAGGTAGTCTTCACTAAAGCCCCAAGCCTACATTGGACCAGACTTTCGGGTTAGTTCAGAAGCCCCTGACTGGACCCCGCTAGCCGGGACCTATAGAAGATACCTTGAGCATCAAAATCAAATCTGGTGTAGTAGCAAACAATGTTGAGCAAAGGTTCGCAGAATTTGGTGTTCAAAAAAGGCATGGTCTTGTACGAGAAGGTCTTGACAAAGGCCTCATGCTCTGAAACACAAATAGTCTCTTGAGGGTGTGGACTTCCACAAGATCTATCAAACTTCCCAAATGATTGCACTTCTCGATTCTCTCGATGCACAACATTCGGCGGGGCATGCAGTTGGAAAGTATTTTTCATCAACAAGGGGCCCCCGCTCAATAAAGACCTAACATGTAGTGGAATTTTGAAAGTCTTAGAATAACTCAAGAACTGGCCAAGATCTTCATAAGGTCTCTCAAAAGTCTTATGTCAAGTTTCGTCGTATTTTGATATGTCTAAGGCATTGCAGATTGAGAAATAGTTCTCATAGAATCGGCCTCTAGCACCAGGACACAGACCCCTATAACTAGAGCTACAATTTCAATGTCCCAAATTGTTGTGGGACCACCATCATTGGATCTGAAACAATTGAAAACCCCTAGGTGTCAGGTTTCAGCCCAAACAGATACTCCAAGTAGTAGGCGAAAGAGTGAAACAGGAGGAGCCGCAAGCTATTCCCGTGTGGCCACCCAGCAACGCTACATCATTAAAGGGTTCGTCACAACCAGTGACTTTTGACACTCATATCTCGGCCGTCCCACTTCGGATCGCGTTCAAATTTGGTGAGCATGTTCGTCTAGTCTAGACAAGCGATTCGATATGTGGCACGCCCCGTGACGATACCCGAGCACTAAGAAAAGCTAGAGAGAAATTGCTGATCCGTGAAGAAAGTGCAGAAAATTCAGCAACGTCGTGCCACGCTTGAGCGGTCAAATCACGCTTTCACGAGCCCAATTGACATAAGACTAATTCCATTGCGGGTGTAAGGTCATGGGCCATCTCTGACCTGAACCCCGTACATGATTAACGGTCGGATACTGCATGAGAAGATGATGAACAAACTGCAAATTTCTTCGCTGGAATCCTTAATTTCAGCCAATATTCCAAACATGCAAAATCTTCGTTCGGGTACGGAATAGAGCTGCATTTGGTGCCCGGTTATCGTTGCGGCATGCTCAGTGCGATTAAGCGAAGAAAATCGAAAAAACATCAAGGAACAAACACATTATCGATCCAAAGTTTCAAGATCTATTCAAATTTCAAGTCAAATGATCATGTGCCAAAAACACGATCCATGGCTCGAAGTTTGTATCAAATCAATCGCCATGTCGAGCCCTACAAGAAAACAATCATCTTACGATCAACCAGGCATTAGAACGACCCCGGATCAACCATGCAAGTCTTAGAGCAACACAGGGACTGTTCTGAAATTCAACAACTTGTTAGGAAGGAGGAAATCTGTCATTTTACACCCCATTTTCTAATTTCTTTTAATTCAATTTAATCTTAATTTCCAGCAATTAGGGCTACTTTTGATCATCCACCCATGTTTGGGGCACACTTCTATATATACGTACCATCATTGTATGCAGAAAAGAAGAAGAGGCAGACACATACACACACAAGAGAGAGTTTTCACTTAATACAAGTTTCTCTTTCTTACCATTGTGGTGTTACGCTTGAGAGAGAGGGTGAGGTGAGAGAAGCTTTCGACCGGTACCCTTAGGGTGGAGGTTAATCTTCTCTCTCTTCTTTTTCTTTTCTTTTTCTCTCTTTCTTCTCCCTTCTCTTCTCCTTCTTCTTCGTATGAGTCCCTTGAGAAGGTCATGCGCGACAGTGGCAGTGTCGTTCATGCCTCCCCCTTGGTCTTACAGGTCATGCATTTCGGTAACAGCACCATGCGCATGTCTTCTTCCCCTCCTTCTCATCTGTCTCTTTCTCCCAGTGAAGTTTGTAATTAGTGCTGCTCATCTTCGCCCACAGATGTAGCTTTGGCATCTCGGTGAAGAACCTAGATGGTGAAGTGTTGTCGCCTACATGAGTCTTCCTCTGCTGCTCATCTAGCATTGACGGTGATACCTATCACCACCCGCTAGGGGCCCTGACAACACCCATCACCGTCTGTGAGATTCCTCCGTGCGTCTGATGCCTATCGCCTTCTCCCTATGTCCCATGCCATCGCTGTGCGAACAAAGAGAAACCATCGTCGTACGCCTCGTTAGGAGACAGCGCCATCCACAATGGATGTGTCGCCTCCTCGCGTTGTAAACCACGATGCTTATTGACGTCGGGACTTGCCCCCTCTTTGCCGCCTCACCCTCTTCTCTTCACCCCTTTCTCTTCTCACTTGACTGAGGGTAGGCATAGATTAGCATTGCATTGTAGACCTAGTTTTGAGTAGTATTGCCGCTGTACTGGTCCTGTGAACCATGCCCGTCTTGCTACCACTCCGAGTCGGCAACTTCTGGCCGTCATGCTAGTCTCAACCCTCCGTCAAGTTCTCTTCTCCTTTCGGTCTTTCATCTAACCTTGCACTTCATCGTCCTCTCCCATGAACGTGTATTACCCTAAGACATGGGTGGGTCTTTTCGATGCACTTATCTTACAAATTAATCGTAGAAGTGTTGTGCTAAAAAACAGGAGTATTACAAGTCAAGGGAGGCGATTCTGAACCAGCTCAAGCAATTTGGGGGCTTTCTTCATGATCTACGAGGCCACCCACATGAGCTAGCCCGAGTAAGTTCTGAACCTACCTAAAATTCCTCTCTCATTGGTTGGTTTACCTACCCTTTCCCTTGAGCAATGTTCCGAAAGAGCGATCTCAAATCTTGCGTCCACCAGAGACTCAAGACCCATGCCACCAGATCACCTAGATTCGTAGGGGGAGATCGAGGCACCTAACCAATGTTTACTTCAGATGATCTTTCGACGGTATTCTTCTCAAATGTGTAGACACACAAGAGGCAAATAGGGTGTTAGAAGAAGTACACTCAAGCATCTTTGGAATGCATCAGTCCGGGCCTAAGCTCTATGAACGGATATCCATATTGGGATATTATTGGCCTTTGATGCCTGTTGATTCCTTAAACTATGCCACGAGGTGCCAGATGTGTCAAATTCACTCGAGCCATATTCATCAACCTCCAGAGCCCCTACACCCTAAAGTGGCATCATGGCCCTTTTCACAATGGGGTATGGACATTGTAGGGCCCATCGACCCTCCTTCTGCAATGGGTCATGTCTTTATTCTAGCTGCAATGAACTATTTCTCGAATTGGGCTAAAACAGTCCCACTCAAGCAAGTTCCCGGGGCTACGGTGGTGAATTTCGTGTGCCATCACATCATATACCAGTTTGGGTGCCTGACCAGGTTATATCTGACAATGGCCCTAAATTCAGAAGTCATCACATTGATCGCTTGGTTAACCAGTTCGGTTTCGAGTGGAAGCACTCAGCTATGTACCACCCTCGAGCGAACGGTCTAGCTGAGGCTTTCAATAAAACCTCGTGCAGCGTTATAAGGAAGTCAGGACCAAAGAAGAAAAAGAACTGACATGAGAAGATTTCTGAAGCACTGTGGGCCCATCGAACCACCACAAAAAATGACATTGATTTCACTCCTTTTACCCTAGTTTATGGGGGTGAAGTTGTTTTACCCCTTGAGATTCAACTCCCCTCACTATGTGTCTCCATACATCAAGGACTGACCAAATTCGAGAGTGTTAAGCTTTGTTATCAAGAATTGGATGCACTTGATGAAACGAGGCTCAAAGCTCAGCAAAATCTTGAGCTCAACTAAGGGATAATGAAAAGGGCCTTTGACAAGTCAGCCAAAGTTTGCTCATTAGCTCCTGGGGATCAGGTTCTAGCCGTCAAAAGGCGGATTATTATGCATGGGTGGCACAGAGGGAAGTTTGAACCAAAGTGAGAAGACCCCTTCATAATCAAGAAAGTCTTGCCAAATAAGGCTTATAAACGGGCACATCTTTATGGAGAGGAGGCGATGCCCCTCATCAATGGGCGATACCGAAAGAGGTACCCTTGATATGCTCTCAAAAAGACTCAAGACACGGTAAAAAGGACTTAGGAATAAAAAAGGAAGGCCAAAAGAGGGAAAGAAAAGAAGCAAGACAGCTCAATCAAAGTTTAACTCTTTTTATTACATTAGAAGGAATTACAAGCCAAAAAGCCCATTATTATGGGGATTACTATCATGCAATATTGCTCTCACATCAAAAGAAACGAGAGTAGCTCCGCCAGAATGTCGCTCTTGCATCTGAGAAAAAGTGGATGGTTACAAGCCAAAAATTTTCTCTCGCATCAGAAGTAAAGAGAGTAGCTGCGCCAAAGCGTCGCTCTTGCATCTGAGGAAACGATGACGATTACAGGCCAAAAAGTGCCCTCCAGGTAGAGGAAGGCAAATGGGTTTTAGTTCGAGTTCATCTGACCCTTCTAGCAAGGAACTGGCCTATGGTGGAGAGCACACCGTCCTCACAGTGAATACCCTGCCACAGAACAACATGGAGTTCACAGTTGTGTTGGAGGACTTGGCTTCCAACGGACTTCAGAAGCCTGGCCTTACCGTTGGTGATCATCGCCATGTGCAAATCAGCACCATGCGTGATCATCGCCGCAAATGACTCAGCGTCGTGCGTGATCATCACCGCGTAAGACTTAACACCATGCGTTACCACTATCGTGAAGGACTCAGCTCTGTGTGAGACAATTGCCACATGCAACTCATCACCGAGCATGACCACAGCCGACTATGACTTGCCACCGTTCATGAAAGGATCGTCGAGTGGGCATGGGGGAATGGTTACCGCAGCTCACAATGAACGACGTGTGCAACCTATCGCCGCTTGTGTTGGCTTGTGACCGATTAGATGCCCTATGACCATTCGTCTCCCCAACGACTATTCAACTCCCTGCGACCCTTCAGTTCCTGTCACACTTTAGTTGCTTATGACGCTTTGTATCCCAGGTGATCGTCACCTCCTAGTGACTGTTCGTGGTCTGCGTTTGTTCACTACCCTACGACCTCTCTGCTTCCTATCGGGAAACTTCTCCACTCACGGGAAACCCACTTACACCCCTTTTCCTCTCCTTTGCAACGACAAAAAACCACCGAAAAATCACCTGAGACCCACCTACGGACCCTGCTGAGCTCTTAGCTCCTCTCCCACACTTTTCTGATGTCCTAAAACCACTGCCAGAATCACAATAGATCCTGAAAAACCCCCTACCGGAGTTTCTCACTGCTCGTCGAACCTCCAGCAACTGCCCATGCGCCCTGTGTTCTTGTTGGAAAGCTTCCCTCTCTCACTGTTAAAGACCACTATCGTTTTACCTTTGGTAGAACGGTGAAAATATGGGTTTACCCCCTTATATAGATGACGCTTCCCTTGAAGTGCCCTGAACAAATTGAAAATACAAGACATGTCCCTGATGGTCCAACGGTGATGGGCCAGACCGAGTCGGGCTCAGGCCCGAAGCTCAAATGTAAGTCATCGCTTCCAGTGAACCGCCAAACATCAAATGGCAATGGACTAGGATCGGGTCAGCCTCAGCCACGAGGTCCGAACGCTGACCAACACCGTCTGTGACTAACATTGCATGCGAAAGTCACTAATCAACGCCACGCGTGTCCAACATCTTATGTGACTAGCGCCGCACGCAAAAGTCACTGACCAATGCTGCGCATGACCAACGCTATTTGTGATTAACACCACGTGTGAAAGTCACCAACCAATGCCGCACGTGAACAACACTGTTGGTGATGGTCAGATTCGTTCATGCAATTGCCGTTCAAGTTGACGCCATGCGTGTGACTGTCGCCCACACTAGCGTCGTCCGTGTCTAAGCCTAGCTACCACCATGTGTGTTTTACTATTATCCCCAGTGAAATTACATCTGTGCCCCTGCCTATCATTCCTAGTGTAGTTATGAGCATGCCGCTGCCCTTCATCCCCAAGGAGCCACACTCACCCCCTAATCCCTAGTGAAGGTCTGCTTCCGTTCGCCAACCTTGGTAGGCGACTATCTCCATCTTAGCCCTCTGCATGTGTATGACTTCAACCAATTTATTTAGGGAGTTGGTTTGCCATCCAAAGAATAGTTCCCCATGGAGCTCCACTTACAAGGTAACCCACACAATGGTCTAGATGTACGACTCTAAACCGCATGGTCCAAACTATATAACTTTAAACTGTAGTGGAGGTCTAGTTGCACGACCTAAACTGCATAGTGCATGCTGCATGTCTTTAAACTGTATAATCGTGGTCTAGATGCACGGCCCTAAACTCCATGGTCCAAACTATACGACCTTAAACTATAGCGGAGGTTTAATTGCATGACCTTAAACTACATGGTTCTAGCTGCATGACGCTAAACTACACAGCCATGGTCCTAGTTGCATGACCTAGAAATGCATAGCGATGGTCCAAACTATACGACCTTAAACTGTAGCGAAAGTCTAGTTGCATGACCTTAAACTGCATGGTCCTAGCTACACGACTTTAAACTGCATAGCCATGGTCCAAGATCTATGACCTTAAACCATAGTGCATATATTGGTCGCATGACGTTAAACCGCTTTGCTCAGGTCTTGGAGGCATTACTTTAAACACCCTCCACACATGCGAACATGCCCTTTACATGTGTCATAATTAACGCCTTCCCTAACCAACCCATCCGTATGTGCGCACCACCTTCATCAATTCCTCAATAAATCCATCTTCCTTCATGACCCTTTGCCATTCCCCAGTGAGTCTCACCCGCGCTCACAAATTGCAAGCCATCCCACCATCCATACTCTCCGTAAGCAAGTTGGTCACCATTATCTACCTTCCATACCAACACCATCCATCTTTCACAGGTAGCCTCGTGCCATCTCCCCAAAGTGAGTTAAAACCACCACCATACTCACTCTGTGGCCTCCATAGACCACCATTCATCTCCACCACGATCCAGCTATATGACCTTAAACACTAGTGTATGTCCTGAGTGCATAACATTAAAAGGCTTCGCACTGGTTCTGAAGGTACGACCCTAAACATGTCTTCACAAAAAATCAAAAAAGAAAAATAATAACGGGCATGGTGTATACCTAGACAAGGGAACACCATAAGTAAAAATGATGGACTGGCATGGTCACGAAACCATGAGTAAGAAATTTTCATGAAATAAAAACCCGGGCACGGTGAAAACTCGAAAGGGCATCGTGAGTAAAAATGGAAGAATAAGGGTGGACATGGCTGTAAAGTCATGAGTAAAAAGGCCGAGAATAAAATGAGGTTGGGGAAGACCATCTCTACAGTGCCACTTCCCCAGTTCAAGTGAAAACCAGCAAAGGGTGCTTGGACTAATAAGCAGGTTGATGCAACACATGCCTCATGGGTGGCTTTAGCTAGAATTCAAAAGAAAAAATCTTTGGTGTTAGAATGCCTTGATATCAGGACCCAAAAATATGAGCTTCAAGAAGAATCTGAAAGTTTGAGTCCATTCATGAAAGGACCCAGATGTCATAAGAATTACCAAGACGGTAGATCAGGGTCCCATGCTAAAGGACCGCATTATCAAGAAGTCAACCAAAAGGAAGAAAATCACAATGCCAAGCCAAAGACGCCCTCAAAGGCTCATAACTATCAAGCCAAGTAAAAAAACTTTAGGGTGACACCTCGCCAAACCCTTTCCTAGCCGATAGGCTCAGACCTTTGGGACAGGCAAATAAAAAGCTCCCAACTGGACCCGACAAGATGAGGCCCACAAAGGTACCCTGCTTGTCAAAAAGCAAACCTAGTGTACTAGCACATACACCCACCAAGGGCTCGTTGGCTATCTATCCAAAACATAGCCTGAAATGTGGACCACTATCAGAGGACATAATAACCCTGACTGATTGGGAAGAGAAAGACACCTGAGTACCAGATAAGCCTAGATTCTGACCAATTGAGTCTACAAGCTTTTGAAAGCCCCCAGCTGTGGAACCCAAAAAGAACTCCTGACGTGGATGATGTGCATTGCATGATATGTTCCCCACCAGTAGCACAAGTTTCTTCTCCCTCAAAGTCTCCATGAATGGATCTACAGCAAATTCATCCAAATGTCTGAGCATCGTAGTTAACACACTGCGTGGATATCTCCTCGATGTTCATGTGGTTTTGTGGCTAGGAAGAAAAAGTAATAAAACCAAAGAAAATTTTCCAAATGTTGTCCTTCTTCATTATCTCAAAGCACAACATTCGGCAGGGCAAGTTTTTTGAAGATATTTTTTAGCACCTTGGCTTCCCGATGCAAAAAAAAAAAGAAGTCGATCAATAAAGCCCTGACATACAATGGAATTTTCGACAGTCTCAGAATTACACTAGAACGGGTGAAAATGTTCCGATGGACTTCAAAAGGCCACCTGCCATATTTCGTCACAATCCAACATGTCTAAGGTAGTGTAGAAAAAAATTTTGTTTTTTCTAAAATGGACCCTATAACTGGAACCTTATTTTTGGTACATCAAATGGCTGTGGGACCACCACCATTAGATCTGGCATGGTCGACCCCTAGGAGTCGAGTTTCGACTTAAACAGAAATTTCAGGACAGAGTTATGGGTGAAATATTAAAAACACGTAGGCCGCACGCTATTCATGTGTTGCCTCCTTACACCAATCTCCATTAAAGGAGATTGGTTTGCATGGTCACGAGCAACAACTTTAAAGACTCATATCTCCCTCGTTACAAGTCAGGTCGGGCTCAAATTTTGTGAGCGTGTTTGTCTCATCAAGACGAGTATTTTTATATGTGGAACGCCCCATGACAATGCCTGAGTGGGGAGAAAAGCTAGAGAGAAAATGACGATTCGATATCAAGGTTACAAGAAAATCAATAGTGGCACGACCCACTCGAGCGGCCATATCACGAAGTTCACATACCCGATCGACGGGAAACTAGTTCCATCGTGTGCAAAAGGTCCGAGGCCATGTCTGCTCTGAACCCCACGTATGATGAATGGTTGGATTCGGCACAAGAAGGCATCGAAATTCTTGCAGATTTTGGCCGTCAAAATTCAATATTCTAGCCAAAAACCCAAGATGGAAAAATCTTCAATCGGGCACAAAATCGAGCTGTGTTTGTTGCAATGCAATCATGATGGCATGCTAGTTCAATTCAGTGAAGAAATCAAATAAATCCATCAAGAAATGAGTGCACTATCGATCAGAAGTTTTCAAGATTCGTACAAATTTCTAGTCGCAGGATCGTGGCTTAAAAACACGTTCCGTGGTTTGAAGTTGGTACAAATCTATTGTCATGCTAAGCCCAACAAGAATGTAATCATTTTTTTGCCAAACGAACCCCGGAGCAACGACCATAATTTTGCACCCATTTTTATATTTTATTTTAATTCAAATAAATTGTAATTATCCTCAATTACATTAGATTTTGGGCATCCACCCATGTTTTGGGCCCAGTTCTATAAATATCATGTTATACCTCATTGTAAAGGACTCTCAATTGATGAATGAAAATTTAGAGTTTGAGCATTAAGATTGTGGGTGCTTTCAAGAGAGAGAGAGAGAGGAGAGATAAGAAAAGTCTGGAATCCCTCGGTGAAGGTAACTTTCTCTCTCCTTCTCTCATATCTCTCTTCTCTTTATCTGTCTCTCTCCTCTTCTCTTCTCTTTATCTCTCATCTCCTCTCTTCTCTCTCCCCTTCTTTTTTTCTCTCTTCTTTCTTTCTATCTCCTCTATTTCTTCTCTCTGTCTCTCTCCTCTTATCCTCGAACACGCAAGGTTGTAACCATCATTGTGCATGTATCTGTCGCTCTTTCTCTCATCTTCTATCTTTCTCTCTCTTCCTGTTTCTGTCTCTCTTCACTCTCAACATACATGACAGTAGGCATTAGCATGCATGTATCTCTTCCCCCTTCTTTCTTCTTTTCTATTTGTTCTCTTTCCTCTCTCATCCTCTTTCTTAATCTTCTTCTTTCCCTTTCCTTCTCTCTCTACTTTCCCTTCATTTTTATTTTATTTCTTTCCTATCCCTCTATGTACTTTCTTTCTCTTCTCTATCTCACTCTCTCTCTTCTCTATCTTTCCTTCTCTCTATTCTGTCCTTTCTCTCTCCTCTCTAGTTATGCACGGCGATGCTCTTCGTCGAGCATGACGTCCACCTTCTTTTCTTATCTCTAGAACATGTACAGTGCGCTGAGCCTTAACCGGAGGGGTGAGGTGGGCTTCTGTCTGTGTTCCTTCTCCCTCTTATCGTGGACGATGATGCCCATCACCATGTTGGATATTTCTTCCTCTATTCCCTGACAAGGACATTGAATCAGGGCCTTTCCCAAGTGGTGGGCTAGGCCATGTCTGAGTCCTTTCTGACACACAAGACAATGCCTATGGCAGAATGTGTCTTTGTCTCTCCTGTTAGACAATGGAATCTATCGTCGTCCATGTTTTCTCTTTCTTTCTTTGTCTCATCAGGGACGGCATAACCTTTGGTCGCTCATGTTCTCTCATCCCCTCTCTCATCATGAACGGTAGAACCTATCGTCATCCATGTTCTCTCTCTCTCTCCCTTGTCATGGATAGCAGAACCCATCACCGTCTATGCTTTTTTCCTCTTTCTCTATCCTCTGTCTTGGATGATGAAACTCCATTATCGCTCATGCTTCTTTCCTCTTTCTCTCTCCTCTGTCATGAATGATGGAACCCTGTCGTCGTTCATGATTCTTCCTCTTTCTCTCTCTTATGTCATAGACAACAGAACTTGTCACTGTCCTTCTTTCTCTTCTTTCCTCTCTCCCATCTTTCTCCTTTCGTTCTCTCTCTTCTTTCTCCTTTTCTCTCTTCTTTCTTCTCTCTCATCTTTATTTTATCATCTCTCTCCTTTCTTCTTTCTTTTCTCTTCTTTCTTCTCTCTCTTATTTCTTCTTTCTTCTTTCTTCTCTCATCTCCCTTCTTTCTTCTCTCTTCTTTTCTCTCTCTCTCTTCTCTTCTTCTTCTTCTTCTTCTTCTTCTTCTTCTTCTTCTTCTTCTTCTCTTCTCTCTCTCTCTCTCTCTCTCTCTCTCTCTCTCTCTCTCTCTCTCTCTCTCTCTCTCTCTCTCTCTCTCTCTCTCTCTCTCTCTCTC
>NW_006494865.1:1050360-1106277 GCF_000471905.2 Amborella trichopoda
CTCTTCTCTCTCTCTTCTCTCTCTCTCTCTCTCTCTCTCTCTCTCTCTCTCTCTCTCTCTCTCTCTCTCTCTCTCTCTCTCTCTCTCTCTCTCTCTCTCTCTTTCTCTCTCTCTCTCTCTCTTCTTTCTTCTCTCTCTCTTTCCTCTCTCTTCTCTTTCTACTCTCTCATTTCTCTTCTTTCTTCTCTCTTGTCTTTCCTCTCTCTTCTCTTTCTTCTCTTTTCTCTCTCTTCTTTCTTTCTTCTCTCTTCTTTCTTCTCTTTTTCCCTCTCTTCTCTCTTTTCCGTTTCTCTCTTCCTTCTTTTCCCCTCTCATTTGACCAAGAGACAGGCTAAGTCTAACACTGCCGTGGTAGTCTCATCGTCAAGCAGTATTGTCGTCGTGCCTGTCTTTCTGCCACGATAGGCTAGCCATCATGTCAGGCCAGTCGGTGTTGGTTTTTTCATTGAATAGTATTTTCACCGTGCTGGTCTTAGTTACCGTGCCCTTCTTGCTACCACGTCGGGTCAATCACTGTACTAGTTTAGCCACTATGTCAGTATAACCACTTTGTCAAATTCTTCTCTTCTCTTTCCTCTATTCTATCTCTTTCTTCTCCATTCATCACCCCAATCTCTATCCTCTTATTCTTTCCTTTTTCTTTAGGATGTTCGCGGCTATATGCATTCGTCCAAACACAAGGTGGGGTCCCTTGGTCCACTTGTCTTGTAAAATGAACCATGTGTATGTGATTGCAGAAACAGAAGACTACAAGTCAAGGGAGGCGATTTTGAACCAGTTGAAGGATTGGGGGCTTTTCGTCATGATTTAAGAGGGTGCCCATGCGAGTCAGCCCGAGTGAGTCACGGACCCAAATAAGGTGTGTCCTGCCTCGTATTAAATTCCTCTCTCACCGGTTGGTGTACCTACCCTTGTTTCTTTACAAGATTTCTGAGAGAGCGGTCTCAAGTCCTAGGTTCCCCTTGAAACCCAAGACACATGTCACCACGTCATCCCGATCCTAGACAAGATTGAGGCATCTAACCACCCTATGCTAAGAGTTGCAACAAGGGACCAGACCACTACCATTGCACTCAGAACGTCAAAAAACCCTCGATGATCAAATTTGGGCCCAATTGGACCTCCCTAGAGGGATGTAGGCTCATGCGGCTCACAACTTATGGGTTTTACCATAGCGCGGTGCAGCTTCACCAAACCAGTCCCAAAAATGGGGATTGCTATGTTGTTTTTTGGCATTCAGCAACCCACGGTGGCTTCCTCTGAAACAAAGAAAAAGGTCGAACATTGACATATTCCAGATCACACCAGCCCCAACATTTTGACATATGGGGCACGCTGTGGCATGATCGAGAACCCCTATTGCTCTGAGAAGGAAGGTGGCTGGAGAAACAAAAAAAAATAACAAAGTTCCACAAGCTTTGGATTCAATGAGCATTGCTCAACATCCAATCCATGGATTAATGAGGGGAGGAGTTCAGTAGAATCCCCTCACAAAAAGCAACGTTCTGGTACAACTCTTGTATTCAATACATGGTTTGATGAATACAAGTCCTCATGTCATCAAAGAAGCAAATCCAACAGGTTGTCAAAATCCCTTTCTCAAGCAACCTTCAAAATTAGGCAAATACACAAATCAACACCAAATCAGCCCAAACTTGGTGCAAAATGACTGCAGTAGCCTCCTCTCTGACTTACAAGCAGAGCCAAGAGCCAAAACGACACAACTCAAAGATGCATTGTCAAACAAAGTTCACAAAAATGGTCAGACTTTCACCCTGGGGAAAAAGGCCACCACAGCATGATGGGAGGGCATCAAAATGCTCATAATAGAGAGAAGAACAAATATATGTTGTAGAAACCATTGAACAGTTAACTAACTTCCAAGGTCTTTCCATGGCAGAGCAACCTGCATGCAAGGACGGTCTCATCATTTGGGCAAAAGATCACATGGGCATTATGGTCATTTGTGCTTAATTTTTGGATTTGGTTTGAATTTTTTTAATTGTAGTTAAGCGTAACTTTTGAGTATTCACCCCTGTTTTGTGAATCCTCTATATAAGCAAGCTTAGCTCACTTGTAGAACGGACATTCACGATCCCCTCTTTTCAAGTTTCATTACCCCTAAAGACTTGAAATAATCAAGGCTAGATTATGTTTGTAAGTTTGTCTTTCTTCGTGAGAACCGAAGGGAGAGGAGAGGGAGAGAGAGAGAGAGAGAAATTTTTTAGGGAAAAGGGAGTGCATGGTCTAGCAGGCAACCCGGTTGCATAGGTCCCCCCACCTTTCCCAAACCAAGTTGTTTCTTCTCTCTCTGTCCCTCTCACCTCCGTGAGCGTGACTGTTTGAAGAAATTTTTCAGCACCTTGGGTCCCCAATGCGGAATATAGTGGAAGCCGGTCAATAAAGCCAAGGCATACAGTGGAAGTTTCGATAGTCTCAGAATTACCCTAGAATAGGTGGAAAATATTTGACGGTTTCGAAAAAATTAGCCTCTAGCAATCTGACTTGTCTAAGGTAGTATAGACAAAGAAACAGTTTCGAAAAAATCAGCCTTGAGCACCTTGAAACGGACCCCATAACTAGAAATTTATTTTTGATGCATCAAACAGCTGTGAGGCCATCGCCATTAGATCTGACATGGTCGAAAACCCCTAAGAGTCAAGTTTCGGCTCAAACAGACATGTAAGGATAAAGTTATAGATGAAACATTAAAAAGGGGTAGACCGCATACTATTCCCGTGGGGCCTCCCTACACCAAGTCACCATTAATGGTGACTTTTTTCACAGTCACGAGCAGCAACTTTGGAGACCCGTATCTCACTCTTTTTTAGTCAGATCATGCTCAAACTTGTTGGAGCGTGTTCGTCTCATCAAGATGAGCATTTGACATGTAGCACGCCCCGTTATGACACCCGAGCATAAAGAAAAGCTAGAGAGAAGTTGACGATTCCCAGTAAAAGTGGCAGAAATTTCAGTAGCACCGCAACCTACTCGAGCAGCCAAATCACCATGCTCACACATCGGATCGTTGCGAGACCAGTTCTATCATGTGCGTAAGGTCTGGGGCTATCTTTGGTCAGAACCCCGCCTAAGACGAATGGTTGGATTCAGCACATGAAGGCATCAAAGCTACTGTAAATTCCGGTCTTCGAAATTTCAAATTGCAGCCAAAACCTAAAAGCTACAAAATCTTCGTTCGACCATGAAATTGAGCTATGTTTGATGCAACGCGATCGTGAGGGCATGCTCAGTGCAATTCAAAGAAGAAATCGAAGAAAACTATCAAGAAGCGAGCACACTATCGATTAAACATTTCCAAAAACACGATCCGTGGTTCAAAATTTGTATCAAATCATTCATCATGTCAAGCCTAACGAGAAAGTAATCATCTGTTAGCAAAACGAGCGTAGTAACAACCTCGAATCAACATGAAAGGTCGCGCACATTTTAAGGCAGCAGGAGGGACTGTTTTGAAATTCCATCTATTATTGGGCAGAGGCAAAACCATCATTTTACATCCTATTTTTAGATTTTTTTTTAACTTAGAATAATTGTAATTATCATCAATTAAGCTAGTTTTTTGGCATCCACCCATGTTAGGACCCAATTTTATAAATATGAGTTAAACCTAATTATAAAAAGACCCCCTTCATTCTCCACCTTCACGAATAAAATTTGAGATTTTCCTTGAGATCATGGGTGCATCTTGGAGAGAGAGAGGAGAGAGAAGAAAAAGATCAATACCTTTCGATAATGTAATTTTCTCTCTCCTCCTCTTATCTCTCTTTCTCTCCTCTTATCTCCCTTTTTCTCTCTCCTCCTCTTGTCTCTCTTTCTCTCCTCTTATCTCTCCTTTTCTTTATCCTCCTTTAGTCTCTCTCTTATCTCTCTTCTCCTCTCATCTCGCTTTCTCTCTCCCCCTCTTATCTCTCTCTTTCTCTCCTTCTCTCATCTCGCTCTTTCTCTCTCCTCCTCTCATCTCTCTCTTTCTTTCTCCTCCTCTCATCTCTCTCTACCTCTCATCTCTCTTTCTCTCTCCTCCCCTTGTCTCTATCTTTCTCTCTCCTCTTATCTCTACTTCTCTCCTCTTTTGATCTTTGTCTCTCTTTATTTTTCTCTTTCTCTCTTCTTCAACATGCATTGTAGAGGGTAATCGTCATGTCTGTCATTCATCTTCTTCTTCCTTCTTTATTCACGTTCCTTTTCTTTTTCATTTATGCACAATGAGGTCTATCATCGAGCCTGATGACTTCCCTTGGAACACATACAGTGGGCTGGGACACTGTTTGAGTCTCCTCCTTTTTCATGGGCTGCAGAAGCTCATCGTTGTTCATGCATTTTCTCTCTCCTCTTTCCCTATCATGGATGACAGAAGCTCATCACCATCCATGTACCTTCTCTCTTTATCATGGACAACAGAAACTCATCGTCGGCTATGTTCTCTCTCTCCTCGCCTCTTTGTCATGGATGGTAGAAGCTCATCACTATTTGTATTTTCTCACTCCTCATGTCTTCATCATGGATGGTGGAAGATCATCATCGTACATGTTTACTCTCTCATCATCTCTTCGTTATGGATGATGGAAGCACATTGCCGTCCATTTTCTCATCTTCGCTCCCTCTCTTGTCATGGGTGGCGAAGGCTTATTGCAGTCTAGGGGTTTTTTTTTCTTTGCCCTTTCTCTCTCTTCGATCATGGATGGGAGAAGCTCATCACCGTTCATGTTCCTTTCTCTTTTCTCTCCTATCATGAACTGTAGGAGTCCATCACTGTCCATGTTTCCCTTTTTCTTTCTCTTCCTTTCTCTCTTCTCTCTCTTTTTCCTCTGTCTTTCTATCTCTTCTTCCGTTGTCTTTCTCTCTCTTCTTCCTCTTCCTTCTCTCTCTACCTTTCTCCCTTTTTCTTCTTTCTTTTTCCTTTCTTTCCCTTCTTTCATTTTATTCTTCTCCTCTTATTCTCTCGTTCTTTTCTCTCCCCTTACTCTCTCTTCTCTTTCTTCCCCTTCTCTCTTCCTCTATTTTCCTTCTTCCCTCTTTTTCTTTTCCCTCTTCTTTCTTCTTCCTTTCTCATTTCACCAAGGGAGGTTGAGACTAGCACAGTCATGATAGTCATGTCGTCTAACCGTAATGCCATTGTGTCAGTCAGAGTTATCGTGCCCATATTATTGCACGACAGACTAGCCATTGTGTCAAGCTAGTTGGTATTGATACCATCGTCTAGTAGTAATGTCGTTGTCCAGTCTGAGTAACCTTGCCCGTCTTACTACCATGCCAGGTCAATCACCTACTAATCTAACCTTCGTGTTAGTCTAACTGCTAAGTCAAATTCTTCTCATCCCAATCTCTATTCTTTCTTTCTTCCCATCTTCTTTTGGATGTGCATGCCTGTGTACATTCACCCAAAGACAAGGTGGGGTCCCTTGGCCCACTTGTATTGTAATATTAACCATATATGTGTGATTATAAAAATATGAGAGTACATGCCAAGGGAAGCGATTTCGAACCAATTGTAGGACTTGGGGGACTTCCTTCGTGATCTAAGAGGGCGCCCACGCCAGCCAGCCTGAGTAAGTCCCAAATCTACCTTAAATTCCTCTCTCATTGGTTGGTATACCTGCCCTTGTTCTTGAAAAAGGTTCTCGAGAGAGAGATCTCAAGTACTGGGTCCCTTTGAAATCTAAGACACATGCCGTCAGGTCATCTCGACCCGAAGGGCAAGATCGAGGCACCTAACCAGCTTGGTGACTCCACTAGGGCCCCTTGTAAGATCGTTCTTGTTTGGCTAGTCCCTCCTTTTGTTTTCTGCATCACATTCACATGGCTTCTGGGTTCCTTAACCCATTCATCTGGATCGAGGATTTTCTCATTCACACATTCGTGAGCGTCCCCAAGGAAAAGGTTCGTCGAACTTCGTTCCCAACTTTTCTCTTGAGTAAATACCCAGTTTCTAGCTCTCAGGTCTTAACCTGGATTGGTGTGAGGAGGGACTTAAAGGTCCCTAACTCCCCATTTCCTTTCCCTGGTGGAACAGGCACCTTGCATTGCTGGCACATCTGCTACCACTCACAACATGCACCCTGTTACCGGCAAGTCACTCGCTGGTCATATTGTCGAGGTATGTCGAACGGCTGCCCAGTCCTTAGCTGCAAAAGACAAGCAAGTTGCCATTGCTCCTGTGGGTCGCCAGAAGGCTACCCCCCATATTCCTGCACCGCCTCAGATCTCTATCTATAGAGACTCAACACACTGAGGAGGCGACACCGGGGCCTCCACCTCTCGCACACACCCTAAGGATCGTAGGTCATCCACTTGAGCCACACCTCAAGGCAACCCTTATGTTGCCTTGAGTCAGTGTTTAGGACCAGGCCTCCTCACGCCAGGTCCTGTACACGTTTTGCATGTTCATTTCACAACTCGGGGCAAAGCCGTTGCTTCATCAACCCGTGTACACGGGAGACGACCCCTTCATCCTCCCACTCAGCACACACTAGCTTACCCTGTAGGGGCTAAGCTTCTTCTTGTTTCCTTATAGACACGAGCTCGCAACTCTTAGCCTCCTGAGGCCAGACCACCTGCTCAAGTCTGAGTCACCCTTGATCCTTCTTCAAGTGGCGCACACTTGCTGCCTTCCCAAACTGTCGCTTCTCACTTTTGACTCAAGGACAATTCAGAGTCGATCCTACCCTCGCTCGCCCCGTCTCTTTTGGGTGAGCACCTCAAGCCTTAACACTCGAAGACTTTCCCCAAGAGTACCATCTTGAGCCTGCCACATTATCTCAGTCATGCCTCTAGAGCCCATAAGAAATCTTGGGCCAATGACCTGATGGCAGATCAAGTCCTTCGTCCTCCCCAGCCCAGGTTAACCCCAATTCTTGGCCAACATCCTTTTCTTCACCTGATGGAGACGACTCTCTCTTGTGTAAAGAGAACAGACCAGCCGCAGTCCTAATCGCAGTTCTGACACGAGGTCTATCAATGCCTCAAAGCCAAGCGCGACAGCCTGATAAACAGACAAATCCTAGGTATACAGTGTGCAACGCTTTACCAAAAGCCATATTCCTCTTACATTGATCAGGTGACGTTTACCTCTGACTACAAGAAAGGGAAGTTTCCCCTTTTCAATGGCACCACATCCCCACACCAGCTTATCGCCCACTTCCAAGCGGCATGTCGAGAGACAGTGATTGATGGGAGACTACTCCTTCGTCAGTTCATTGAAACTCTTGATGGCTCCGCCTTTTAGTGGTATGCTCGGCTTCCCGCAAATTCAGTCAACACTTGAGAGGAAATGGAAAGCTGTTCCACAAACACTTCTATGATGTCGAGAGAGAAGTCCAAACCATCGAGCTTCTCTCCCAGACTCAAGAGCCTGATGAAAACGTGGACTAATTCATAGCAAGGTGGAGATATTTAGCTGCTCGCCATCCTAATCACTTGCTGGAGAAGGAAGCAGTCCAAACTTGCATGCGAAATATGAGACCTGAGATCGCTCTGCATGTTGAGGCCTCCAATCCAACCTCCATGTCAGAGCTGATCTCTAAGTCAGTGCACATAAAAATCTTGTCATGCCACCATGGCACGTCATGACAGCAATCATCAAGCTCTAGAAATAACTAGAGCAATGGAAATTCTCAAACCAACGTCCAAGGCAACCAGGAAAAATGGGTGATTGGTTAGGTGCCTCGACCTCACCCTCCAGATTTGGATGATCTAGTGGCACACGTCTTGAGTTTTTGGGGAACCCAAGTGTTTGAACGCTTTTTTCTAAACCTTGGTCCCTGATGCAGAATAAAGAGGAAGCAGGTCAATAAAGCCTATAAAATAAGTTTAAATTTCAACAGTCTCAGAATTGCCCTATAATTGATCAACATCTTCATCATCACTCCGAAAGGGCATCTGCCAAGTTTCTTCACGATCAGAGATGTCTAAGGCAGTGAACACAAAGAAACAATTTCAGAAAAATTGGCCTTTGGCACCCTGAAATGGACCCCGTAACTAGAACTATAATTTTAGTACATCAAATTGTTGTAGGATCACCGTCATTGGATCCGACACAATTAAAAATCTCTATGGATCAAGTTTCGGCTTAATCAATACTGAAAAGGGGTAGGCTACACACTATTCTCGTGTGGCCACCTTTCATCAAAACACCATTAAAGGTGGATGTTTTTACAATCACGAGAAGTGACTTTTGAGGCCCATATCTCACTCATTCGAAGTCAGATCACGCTCAAAATTTGTGAGTGTGTTCGTCTCATCAAGACGAGCATTTAAATATGTTGGTACTTCTAGTGAGGATGCTCGAGCAGGGAGAAAACTAGAGAGAAGTTGCTGATCCATGAAGAAAGTTACAGAAAATTCAGTAACAGCGTGCCCCACTCCAGCGGCCAAATCACAACGTTCACATACGCGATCGACATGAAACCAATTGTATTAGGTGCGTAAGGTCCATGGCCATCTCTGTCATGTACGATGAATGACTGGATTTCATATACGAATTTCAAGATTTTGGTCAAAAACTCAAGACAATGAAATCTTCATCCGGACATGAAATTGAGCTGTGTTTGTTACAACGTGATCATGACGACATGCTCAGTGTGATTCAGCGAAGAAACTAAAGAAAAATATCAAGGAACGAACACATTATCGATCTGAAGTTTTCAAGATTCATCCAAAATTCAAGTCTCATGATCATTGCTTAAAAACATGATGCATGGCTCGAAGTTGGTATCAAATCGATCGTCATGCCCAACCCCACAAAAAGCCAATAATCTTTCAATCAAAAGGGCATCAAAACAACCTCAGATTAGTCATGGACAAGTGTTATTGGGTAGCAAAAGGGATTGTTCTGAAAATCCACCCATTGTTCGTTAGGGGTAAAATAGTCTTTTTGCACCCATTTTTAGAATTTCTTTTAATTCAACTAAGTTGTAATTATCTTCAATTTTAGGTAATTTTTGGGTGTCCACCCATGTTTGAGCTCAATTCTTTATAAGCATGTAAAGCCAAATTGTAAAAGGACCGTCGGTTCATTTCACACAACCATCAATAAAGTTTCTATCTCTTTCTCTCTCCTCCCCTCTTTTCTCTTCTATCTCTTTCTCTCTCCTCCCCTCTTTTCTCTTCACTTTCTCTCTCTTCTTCTCATCTTTATTTGTCTCTTCATCTTATCTTTATCTCTCTCTTCTTCACATCTCTCTCGTCTTTTCATCTCTATCTCTTTCTCTCTCTTCTTCTCTCTTTCTTTTGATCACTGTCTCTTTCTCTCTCTTCTTCTCATAATTAACTCTTTCTCTCTCTTCTTCTCATCGCTATCTCTTTCTCTCTCTTCTTCTCATAATTAACTCTTTCACTCTCTTCTTCTCATCGCTATCTCTCTATCTTTCTTTCTGCTTTTCTTCTAACACAACTAGTGCATCTCATCACCGGTTACATCTTATCTCTCTCCTTTATCTAACACAGTCAGTGAATCTCAATGCCAACTGCATCTTCTCTCTCTCCTCTATCTAACACAATCAGTGAATCTCAACGCTAACTGTAACTTCTCTCTCTCCTCTACGTAACACAGTCTATGAATCTTAATGTCAACTGCATCTTCTCTCTTTTTTTTGTCCAACACGACCAGCGATGCAAAGCACCGATTGTGTTCTCTATCTCTTCTTTGTTTGACACAACCGACAACACTCAGCGTCGATTGTGTTCCCTCTTTATTCTTTGTCTAACATAGCTGGCGATGCTCAGCGCCGACCATGTCCTCCTCCTTGTCTTTGCCAGATTTAGCTGGTGACACTTAGCGCCGTCTGTCTTTTTCTCTCTTCTCTTGTACTCTTCTTCTCCTTTCTTTCTCTTCCCCCTCCTTGTTTCTTCTATCTTACATCCTATTTTTTCTTTATGATATTCATTATGTTATTCTTTAGCTTGATTAGGAGGGGTTGACATTTGTCGCTCGCCGTAGTCCTATCGTCTAGCTATATTGTTGTTGTGCCAAAATGACTATGCCTGCTTTATTTTCATGACAGACTAACCATTGTGTCTAGCTAGTCAGTATCGATATTGATGTCTAGTAGTAATCCTGTTGAGCTGGTCTGAGTTACCGAGCCCATTTTACTATCACGTCAGGCTAATCACTCACCAACTTAGTCATTGTGCTGATCTCCCCACTTCGTTAATTCTTCTCTCCCCCATCTTTCTTCTCTCATTTTTCTGTTCTTCTTTTGAATGTGCATGCTTGTGGACGTTCACCAAAGAGGCAAGGTGAGGTCTGTTGACCCATCTGTCTTATAATATTTGCCATATGTGTGTGATTGCAGAAAATAGGAGAATACAACTCAAGGGAGGTGCTTTCGAACCAATTTTACTGGGGGGCTTTCTTCGCGATTTAAGAGGGCACCCATGTAAGCCAGCCCAAATCAGTCTCGAACTTGCCTTAAATTCCTCTCTCATTTGTTGGTAATACCTGCCCTTGTTCTAGAACTAGGTTCTCGAGAGAGCGATCTCAAAAAGTCTCAGGTTTCCCTTGAAACCCGAGACACGTGCCGCCCGATCATCTAGATCCAGAGGGCGAGATCGAGGCACCTAACCAGGTCGACAACTCCATTGGGGACTTACTACCCCTTAGTCAGATCGTTCTTATTTGGCTAGTTTCTTCTTTTATTATTTGCTTTCATTATCTTTTCACACATTACTTATGGATTGCAGGTTCTGTAACCCATTTATCTGGATTGGAGATTTTCTTATCCCTGCATTCGTGAGTGTTCCTAAGGAACAGGTTCCTCCAACTTTGTTCCTATCGATCCTTTTGAACAAAGACCCCTTTTCAAGCTCCCATGTCTTAACCTGGACCGGTGTGAGGTGGAAATTAAAAGTCCCTTACTCCCCATCACCTCGCTCTGGTAGAGACTCCACCAAGGCGTCCTGTATTGACAGCACTTCTGTTGCCACACACAACATGCACCCAACTATCGGCAAGTCACTTATAGGTCGTATTCTTGAGGTAAAACAAAAGGCTGCCTAGTCCCTTTCTGCAAAGGGCAAGCCAGTTGCCATTGCTTCTGTGGGTCACCGCAAGCTGCCCCCCACATTCGTGCACCACGAGTCTCTATCCCTAGAGCCTCGACACAAAGAGGTAGAGACCCTGCAGTCTCCACCCCTCACACACACCATAAGGCTCGTGGGTCACCCACTCGAGTAACACCTCATGGCAATCCTTTTGTTACCTCGAGTAAGATCCCAAGGTCAGACCTCCCAAGGCCAGGTCCCGCACACGCTGTTCATATGCATCCCACCACTAAGGGTAATGCCATTGTCGTGCTAACCCGAGTACACAAGAGACGACCTCCTCTGCACACACAAGCTCACCCTGTGAGGGGTAGGTCTCTGCTTGTTCTCTTACAGACACTTGTTCGCATCCAGAGTCACTCGTGACGCTTCTTCACGGGGTGCACATGTGTCCTAGTCACGCCACTGCTCCTCGCCTTCGACTCAGGCCTCCTCATGAGTCAACCATGCTCTTGTCTGCTCCTCTTTCGTTGAGCAAGCATCTTCATCCTTGGTACTCGAAGACCTTCTCCAAGAGTACCATCTTGAACCTGTCCCATCATTTTGGTCCTACCTCGGGAGCTCACAAGAGAGCTTGGGGCAATGACCTGATGGTAGATCGAGTCCTTCATCCTCCCCAACCCAAGATGACCCCATTTCATGATCGTCATCCCTTGCCGCACCTGATGGAGACAGCTCTCTCTTGTGCAAGAAGAGCTGATCAGCAGCAGTCCCAATCACAGTTTTGGCACGAGGTCCATCAAAGCCTCAAAGCTAAGCGTGATAGAGATCTACAAATTTTGACCAAAGAAGTGACCAAGGCGGTCAGGCCAACCAGCTCTGGTAACCCTCTCCACCTCAATCCCTTATACCCACTTTAGATGATGAAGCTTGAAGAAGAAGGCCATGAGCCCTGCACTGTGGTTAATGTCACCCTTGAAAACCAATCCTCATGCGATCTGCATACAAGTGTCGTGTCCAGCTAGGGCACGCTAGCCCATGCTGACGGATCTACTGCGCACGACCCGTCAAGTTCGCAAGCCCTTAACTGCAACTAATGCTAATGGTGACAAGCAGGAAGAGCGCATGAACAAATTTGAGGATATCGTGTGCCCGATGATGGAAAAGATAGATTGGATAGACGACGCCCACCAATTAGCTAATCATGAGGTCAATGCCCATCACTCTGACGGTGCACCTTCAAGGCAACCCCTTCCCTCTGCCTCACAGGACAATTCTGTCCCTCACCTCGTCTCTCATGAAGACATTGATACCATGGTAACCCATAGCCTAAAGAACAGACAAATTCTGGGGATACAGGGTGTAACACCTTATCGAAGGTCGTACCCTTCATACATTGACCAGGTCCCGATTCTCTTAGATTACAAGAAAGGGAAGTTTCCTCTATTCAACATAACCATGTCCCAGAACCAGCATATTTCCCACATTCAAACAGCATGTCGAGAAACAGCGACTGACGGGAGACTTCTTCTCCGCCAGTTTGTTGAAACCCTTGACAGCCCAACTTTTCAGTGGTATACTCGACTCCCTTCAAACCCTTTTCAGTTCTTTTGTCAACGCTTCTATGAAGTCAAGAGAGTGGTTCAAACCATTGAGCTTCCCCCCCTGACTTAAGATCCCGATGAGCCTGTGGAGCAGTTCATATTAAGATGGAGAAATTTAGCTGCTCGTCATTCCAATCTAATGCCTGAGAAGGAAGCAGTCCAAACTAGTGTGCGGAACATGTGACCTGAGATTACTCTACATGTCGAGGCCTTTAATCAAACTTCCATGTCAGAGCTGATCTCTAAATCAGTCCACATAGAAAGCGTATCATGCCAACATGGTGGGTCACGACAACAACAGGCTCTGCAAATAACTGGGGCAATGGTAACCCTCGGACTAACACCCGAGGCAGCCAACAAAAAGGAGTAATTAGTGCAGCCGTCACGGTCACTGATCTAAAGAAGGCTCCCTCTCAAACTTTGGACCTCTCTAAAGGGGTGAGCACAACAAAGACAAATAACCCAGGCAGGCAAGCAACAACAACCATACAATCGGGTACCCCCGCCGATGAATCTTAATCGAGATGATTATTTCACCAGGCATAGGAACAAAGCCTACCCCTTTGTGAAGGAATTGGTCCCTACACTGTTCCGATTATTATTGGAACAAAACATGATTCAGCTTCAAGAGGCCAAGTTCTTTGAGCAAGCTGGCCTCGATACTCAGGTGAATTATGGTTCTTAACATCGAAGGATCATTCATGCCCAGATGACTACTACAAGCTAAAAGATATTATCAAAGCCCTAATTCCGAAGGGTCAGATAAAGTTTGAAGAATTAAAGAAGGTCTTTAGGGTAGCAGAAGCCTCCCATGCTGTAACTATCCAAGAGGAAGACGAAGCCCCTAGTATCCTTCACTTCTTCTTTGTTATAATGCTTCATGAAGGAATAATCACACCGAAGCCAGCGAGGCAGCCTTGATGCCTTGCGTAGGGGACTGATGACTATTGGTGCTCGTACCACGAGATATGGGGTCATTACCTGTGGGAATGCACCAATTTCCATGCTATATTCGTAAAGAAAATTCAAGAATGTTAGGAGTTTTACAACGTCCTAGTAAGTGATCCCCATGCCACTGCTCCATCAGCGCAATAGGAGGACATCCTAACACAAGACCTTCTTAATAACGATTTAGATGCTGCTGATCCCTCGACTTCCCAGCCATGGATAGTCCACCATGGGCAAAAGACTCAAGTCCTTAAGGTGAGAGGCAATTCGCCAAGCTAGGGCTGTTCACAAGCCTAGCGAGACGAATCAAATACCACCTTAGAAAACCAGAAGGAGACGGGCACCAAGGGCTGCTCGCCGCAAAAATAAGACAGTTCAACCGTTAGTTGAGAAGGAATTTCTCAGACCCCTTCCCCGACTGCCAACCTTCTTGGATTTTATCCCTAGCACGATTCTCCTTCCTTCTCATCAAGAGGACGTCCTTGCACCATCTTCCACTCAGAGCACATCCAGTGAGGGTGATAACAATAAAAGCACTCCCCAGTGGTCTAATCAAACAAAAAACCTAGCAGACCCTCTGCAAACGTACAACCCTAATGATGACTCAAAAAACTGCCCAAATCGATTTGATGAGAGGAATGACCTTAAAAGTCCCCTACTTTCTAAACCTTATCCTTCTTCTTCTTATGTTTCGTATCCTTCCTCTTCTATGTCTCATACAGGTACAACCTTGATTTGTCTTGACTTCGAGGCTCTCGACAGAGAACTCGAAGGTTCCAATATAACCAAGACGCAACGGAGGTGACTGAAGAAGAAAGACGCTCGCTTAGACGACATGATTCTTAACAGTTGATGATGCCCTGGAAGCTAAAGCCAAAGCAAAGACATCCTCTTCAAAGAAGAACAAAAATTCAAAGCCAAAGAAACCCTAGTGGCCCCCTGAGACCGACTTTGAGTAAACACTGAGAGAATCAAGGGGGCAGAGATTTTATTCTCTGGAAGCTTGCCACATGGTACAAGTCTATGAAGCATCAGCCAGTGCAGGGCATACACTATAGGCACCCATACAAATACCGTGTGATTCATACGAAGATTTTTCTTGTCGAACCATTTATAATTCTCAAATCCCCCTTAACTTTAGAGACGAGCCCCTGCAGCCCAATAGGCCTTCCACGTTTAAGGTTTACCCTTCTGTCCCTGATTCGAGATGTCAGGATCATGGGTCTCTTCACTTGAGGTTGATGAAAAGACTTCTAAAAACAACGAGGAAGAATGGGAAGAAGGAAGTCAAGCTACTGCTGATGAGCTTGAAGAAAAAAATCTAGGAGATGAAGCCAACCATAGGCTTACTTTCATCTCGACAGATATGTCTCCTGAAGAGAGAAAATTTCACTACTTTCTTGCGAGCAAACCGAGATGTCTTTGCTTGGCATTACCATGAGCTTCTTGGTTTAGATCCTCTAGTCACTATTCACCGTCTCAGCATTGATTTGACTGTCAAACCTGTCAAGTAGAAATCAAGGAGGTTTAGGCCTGACCTCGAGATGTAGATAGAAGCCGAGGTGACTAAACTCTGACAAGCAGGTTTCATTCCTAAAGCCAAGTACCCAAAATGGCTAGCGAATGTTGTTCTAATCAAGAAAAAGAATGGCCAAATTAGGGTCCTGAATGTCTTCTACGACCTTAATACCGCCTGTCCCAAGGATGGCTTCCCGCTGCCATTCATCAACATGCTCATTGACTTTACAGCTCATTGTCAAATCTTTTCCTTCATGGACGGATACTTCGGGTATAATCAGATACGGATGGAGCCTGAAGATGAGGTGGTCACTGCATTCTTATTGTCAAAAGGGATCTTCTATTACACAATGATGCCTTTTGAATTAAAGAATGCTGGTGCCACATACCACAGAGCGATGACGAACATCTTCAAAGGCATGATTCACAAAGAAGTGGAGTGCTATGTAGAAAAAGAGGCTCACATGAGAGACCTTAAAAAGGTATTTGAGCGATTGTGCCTTCATCACTTTAAAATGAACCCGTTGAAATGTGCTTTTGACGTACGATAGAGAATGTTCTTGGGGTTCATTGTCAAAGATCGAGGGCTTGACATTGAGACAGTCAAGATCAAGGCGATCCAAGAAATGTTGTCACCAACTACACTGCAAGAACTGCGCTATCTTCAAGGGCAGCTGACATATATCCGCAGGTTCATCTCAAACCTCTCAGATCGCGATTCCCTTTATGCACCTAATAAAGAAGGATACTCCATTCATTTGGGAAGAAGCATGTCAAGATGCTCCTGATGACATCAAACAATATTTACTCAACAATATTTACTCCCGTGCTCTCTACACCAGTGTTGGGAAAACCTCTCATTCTATACGTGACCTCTCTGGACAAGTCACTTGGGGCATTGTTGGCACAAAACAATGACAAGGGAAGAGAAACAGCGTCATACTATCTCAGTCATAGGATGCAAGGGGTTGAGAAGAATTATCCCCCTATTGAGAAGATGTGCTTGGCCTTAATCTTTGCGGTACAAAAACTCCATCATTACTTACCCGATCATGAAGTGAAATTATATCAAAAGAAGTTTCTCATGACATGCCCATGCCTATCAGGGCGTGTTCCTAAATGGGCATTACTGCTGATGGAATTTGACATCACGTATGTTCCATAAAAGGCTATCAAGGGCCTGACCCCGGCTGATTTTTTCGCAGCACACCTTGTGCCGGCATAATCTTTATTATCAAGCGATCTCCTTGATGAAGAAGTACTCTGTATTGAGTTTGCTCACCCATCGGACTTGTACTTTGACAAAGCCTTCGAACCAGAAGGAGGAGGCGTTGGAGTCATCTTCTTAACCCCGAAAGGAGGAGTATTGCCACATTCTTTCTCTCTCGCCGAAGCTAGTTCTCATAATAGGGAAGAATATCCGGCCCTTATAATTGGGTTGGAGATAGTCGTCGATCTAGTCTTAGAGAAACTCAAGATCTATGGCGACTCTAAGTTGGTTATCCGGCAGCTCAAAGGGATCTATGATGTGAGAAAAGACACTCTCAAGCCTTATCACGATACTGCAAAATCATATGTGGCCCAGTTTGAGGACGTACCCTTGAGTCACATCCCCAAGAGGCTAAACTTGCAGGCTGACACACTTGTGAAACTCGACGCTACAATTCAGTTGTCCTCATTAGGACCCATGCTTGTTTGGGTGGCAGAATGGAGACACATTGAACTAAGAACCAAGGTCGACATGGATGACGAGAGAAATATCTTCCCAGAGTGTCCTCCTTATCCATTTGGAGTGCTTCTATCAACTAAGGAAGTAATTAAGACTAAACAAGAAATGGCATAAAGGCAAGGACCTAAGGTTCAAAACCAATAACCATATTTCTTTGACTCAATATGCGCAGAAATTGAGCAGGTAGAAGATTGAAGAGAGCCCCTCACTAGTTTCCTAAAGTATGGCAGGCTTCAGGAAGATCGTGCCAAACGCAACAGTATACGTCGAATGTCTACCAAGTATACCCTCCTTTGAAGGAGATGCACTCTTCAGATGGTCATTTGATGGTATTCTTCTTAGGTGTGTGAACGTGCAAGAAGCAAATAAAGTATTAGAAGTGGTACACTAAGGCATTTGTGGACTACAACAATCTGGTCCTAAGCTCTATAAACGAGTACATAGATTGGGGTATTATTGGCCTTCCATGACTGCTGATTCCTTAAACTATGCTAAAAAGTGCCATGTGTGCCAAATACATTCAAGCCTAGTTCACCAACCTCCAGAACCCTTACATCCTATAGGGGCATTTCCCTTTTCAATATGGGTTATGGACATTATAGGGCCTATTGACCCTCTTTTGACGATGGGTTACATCTTTATTCTAGCAACAATTGACTATTTCTCCAAGTGGGCTGAAGCAGTCCCCCTTAAGCAAGTTCCTGAGACAACAGTGGCCAACTTCGTTCAACATCACATCATATATCGGTTCGGAGTGCCTGACCGGATTATTTCTGACAACGGTCCTCAATTTAAGAGTGACCAAATTGATCATTTAGTCAACCAGTTTGGTTTCGAATGGAGGTACTCAACTATTTACCACCCTCGGGCGAATGGCTTAGCTGAGGCTTTCAATAAGACCCTGTGCAACGTTTTGTGAAAGTCAGTGTCAAAGACAAAGAAGAACTAGCATGAGAAGCTTCTTGAAGCACTATGGACTTATCGTATTGCTACACAAAATCCTACTGACTCCACTCCTTATTCTCTGGTCTATAGGGGTGACCGTTCGTTACCCGTTGCGATACATCAAGGATTAACCGAGGATGAGAGAATCAAACTTCGAGATCAAGCATTAGATGCATTTGCTGAAAAGAGATTAGAGGCTCAGCAGAACCTCGAACTCAACCAAGGGGGAATGAATAGGTCTTTTGAAAAGTCAGTCAAGGTCTACTCCTTCGCTCGTGGGGATTTAGTTCTAGCCACCAAGAGGCCGATTGTTATGCATGGACATCGTAAAGGGAAGTTTGAACCTAGGTGAGAAGGTCCCTTTATAGTAAAAAAGGTCTCACCAAATGGAGCCTACATACTGACACATTCTGATGGAGAGGAGGCGAAGCCCCCTATCAAGAGGTGATACCTAAAGAAGTACTATCTGTGATGCATATTTAAAGGAAAGTGACTTAATGTGAAATATGTAAGATAATCAAAACAAATTCCAACTCTTTTTATTGCAGTAAAAATGAAATACAAATTACACGCCAAAAAGCCCATTATTAGGGAGATTACAAGTCTCTTACATTTGAGGAAAAAAGAACATTTGACACCAAAAGTGTTGCTCTTGCATTTGAGGATAAGAGGATGGTTACAAACCAAAACTTGTGGTGCTTCTCTAACATCTGAGGATAAGAAGAAGCAAACCGACCAAAGAAAGGCCTTCCTCACAAAGAACAAGCAAACCCACCAAAGAAATGCTCTCCTCGTGAAGAAGAAGCGAAATCACTCGGAGAAGTTAGCTTCAATTCATCCGACGAGTACCACTAGAGAGAACGGTTACAGAACCAAAAGAAGAAGCCAACCATTTACGTGTCAGCTTCAATTCATCTAACGTGTATATCAAACACACAAGCGAGATCTCATCTAACATGTAAGACAGATCTCATCTAACGTGTAAACCAGATCTCATCTGACGTGTATATTAAACATACAAGGCAGAATTCATTCCACGTGTACATCAAACATACAAGGCAGGCTTCTCTGGCAAGGAACTGGCCTATGATGGAGAGCATACCCTGTTCACAGTGGATGCCCTTCCACAGAAGAACATTGACTTCACTGTTGTTCTTGAAGACTTAGCTTCCAATAGGTATCACAAGCCATGCGTTTCCATCATTCTCCACCCTTTGCCGACCTATGTCAGTGCCATGCATGAACATCATCGCATGTAGCTCACCGCCAAGCGCAGCAATTCCCGCATGTATCTTACTGCCACATGCGAGCAGCACCGTGCATGTCATGACATGCCACATGCGCTGATGAGCACCGTCTGAATCTAGTGACGGTTGTGTCCTTCAAAGGGCAATGCTGGTTGTGCTCCCAACTCCTAGCACCGGATGCCTTTCTTAAGGATCAGCACCGACCGTGTCAACGCCGATTATGATTCTAACCATCAATGCCTGCTGTGTTAGTGCCGACTATGCTTTTGTTAGCGTTGGCTCTATCGTGACTGTTCGCCTCCTGCGACTCCTCGTTTTCAAGTCCTAAGTCCTTTCGTCTTCCCAACTGTTGCACAATTTCTTCTCTAAAAAAACCCCTGTAACTGTCCAGCTTCAGCGATGGTCCATTTCCCTTGACCCTTCAGTTTCTCGTAGGAACTCCCTTTTCATGGTCAGAAAACCCCTGCAACCGTTTGCCTTCCCTGCGACGATCCACCTTCAACGACCTTTTCGTTCCCTAAGCCTTCGGTTTCTCACTGAAACTTCTCTTACACGGCCAAAAACCCACTGTGAGAATTTCCTTGCCTATGCCTTGGCTGGAGAGTCATCAAAACACTGTAAAAAACCTTCAGAAACCACCTAAGGCCCAGGAAAAAACTTCTAAAGCAAGAGAAAATGCCCACTACTGCACTTCCCACCTCTCCAACCAGCAAAATCATGGTCCGAGTTCTCCTGCTTCCTTGAAAACCACCTGTGCAGACCGGAAACTCTAGCAACGCCAGCTAATCTTTCCCCCCTTCTTTGTCATCATCTCCTTATTCAACCAGAACCTCCCTTGCTTTTCTGGCAATCCCTTGACAATCTTATTGAAACCTTCCCTATAAAAACCTTGCCAGAATCCTCGGTTGCCTACCGGAGCTTCCACCACAAACTCTGTTCACCGTTAAATTTTTAAGTTTTTACACCTAGTGAAAAGTGGGGAAAATGGGGTTTTACTCCCTTATATAGCCAACACTATCGTTAAACGCCCCTCACAAATTGGGAATCCCCGCCGTGTCCAAAGAAAGCCAAACAATGATGAGCCCGGTTGGGCTTTGACCCGAGGCCTAGGCAAAGTTTCATTTGCCGCCACATCAAATGCTTGCAACACAGACCAGGACCGGGTCGGGCTCGGGTCATGGCTCAAATATTAGCCCATACCCAGCGCCGGCTACGCCGTTGAAGTGACCTGGCACCGGCTAAGTTTCAACAACGTTAGCGTCAACTGTTTGCTTCGTAACTCAGCGCCAGCTGTGTTCAAACGATAACAAGGGCAATCCTCATTGCTGGTTGTGTGCTCGATAACCCAGTGTCGGCTACGTTCAAGCAGTAGCACATGTCGTCCTAAGTGTCGGCTATGTGCTCAACAACTCAACGCTAGCTGTGTTCAAGAGGTAGCACATGTCGTCCTTAGCGCCGGCTAAGTTTCTAACAATCCAGCGCAGGCTGACTGGTTAAGAAGTAGTGTTGGGCACCTTCAGCGCCGGTTGCATTTTCAAAGACTTAGCACTAGCTGAGCGCTCAAGAAATAATGGTTGCTGCATCTGCGTCGACTGAACTTTGAACAGCCTATTGTCACCAACTTCAGGCCGAAGCCATGTGTGTCCTATCATTATTATCCATAAAAACGTTGCACCTTGACTTTGACCTATTATCCCCAGCAAAGAGGAACCTAGATCGACCAAACTCAGGTCATGACTTCTCTTTAATATCGCCTGTCCCAAGGATGACTTCCCATTGCCATTCACCTAGATGCTCATCGACTCTACAACTGATTGTCAAATCTTTTCCTTCAGGGACGGATACTTTGGGTACAATCAAATAAGGATGGTGCCCGAAGATGAAGAGGCCAATGCATTCTTAACACCAAAAGGGGTCCTCTGTTACATAATGATGCCATTTGGATTAAAGAATGCTAGCACCACATACCGGAGAGCAATGACGACCTTTTTCAAAGACATGATGCGTAAAGAGGTGGAGTGTTATGTAGATGATTTGGTGCTAAAATCTGAAGATAAGGATGCTCACATGAGAGACCTTGATAAGGTTTTCAAGCAATTGCGCCTTCATCAACTAAAAATGAACCCGCTGAAATGCGCTTTTGGCGTGCGCTCTGGAAAATTCTTGAGGTTCGTCGTCAGATATCAAGGGCTTCAGGTTGAGCCAGTCAAGATCAAGGTAATCCAGGAAATGCCGTCACCAACTACACATCGAGAACTGCGCTCCCTCCATGGGCAACTGGAGTACAGTCGCAGGTACATCTCGAACCTCTCAAGTCGCTATAAACCCTTTAGACACCTGCTACAGAAAGATACCCCATTCATCTGGGAAGAAGCATGTCAGGCAACCCTTGACGACATCAAGCATTCTTTACTCAACCCTCCAGTGCTCTTTACACCTGTATTGGGAAAACCCCTCATTTTATACGTGATTGCTTTGGACGTTGTTGGCACAAAATAATGAAGATGAAAAAGAGACTGCGTTATATTACCTCAGCCGCAGGATGCAAGGGACTGAGAAGAATTATCCCCCTATTGAGAAGATGTGTCTGGCCCTGATCTTTGCAATACAAAAACTCTGTCATTATGTGCTTGGTCACAAAGTGAAACTTATATCGAAAGTTGATCCTGTAAAGTTTCTCATGACACACCCATGCTTGTCAGGACACCTTGCTAAATGGGCATTACTGCTGATGGAATTCGACAACACGAATGTCCCGTAGAAGGCCATCAAGTGCCAAGCCTTGGCTGACTTTCTTGTAGCACACCCCGTACCGGCAGAATCTCCTATATCAAGCAGCCTCCCTATTGAAGAAGTATTATGTGTTGACCTTGCTTTTGTGTGGGAATTGTACTTTGACGGAGCATTCCAATGGGATCGAGGAGGCACTGGAGTAGTATTTTTGACATTGAGAGGGGAATATTGCCACTTTCTTTCGCGCTCGCTCAAGCCGGTTCTCATAATGAGGCAGAATATTAAGCCCTTATAATCGGACTGGAGATAGCCTTTGACCTCGACTTAGAGAGGCTCAAGATATATGGCGACTCTAAGTTGGTTATCCAACAACTCAAAAGGATTTATGATGTGAGAAAAGACACTCTCAAGCCTTATCACCATACTGAAAAAATCGTATATGGCTCAGTTTGAGGATGTATCTCTGAGTCACATCCCCAGGAGGCTAAACTCGCAGGCTGAAGCACATGCAAAACTTGGTGCTACAATTCAATTATCCTCATCAGGGCCCATGCCTGTCTGTGTAACAGAATGGAGACACATAAAACTAAGAACTGAGGACGATGAGGATGACGAGAGAAATATCCTCCCCAAATTCCCTCCTTATCCACTTGGAGCACTTCTAGTAGTCACAGAAGTTATCAAGACTGAACAAATGATAGCACAGAGTGAAGGAGCTAAGGCGCAAAATCAAGAGCCATAATTCTTTGACCCAATATGACCAGAATTGAGCAGGTAGAAGATTGGAGATGGCCCATCACTAGTTTCCTAAAACATGGCAGGCTCCCTGAAGATCATGTTGAACGCAACAACATACATAGAATGTCTACCAAGTATACCCTCCTTGAAGGAGATGCTCACTGCAGATATTCATTTGACGACATTCTTCTTAGATGCATCAGTATCCAAGAAGCAAATAAGGTGTTAGAAGAGGTCCACTCAGGCATTTGTGGACTACACCGGTCTGGTCCTTAGCTCTATGAACGAATATGTAGGTTGGGATACTATTGGCCTTCTATGATCTCTGATTCCTTAAACTATGCTAAAAAGTACCAACTATGTCAAATACATTAGAGCGTGGTTCACCAGCCTCTAGAGCCCTTACATCCTATGGTTGCATTATGGCCATTCTCACAATGGGGTATGGACATTGTAGGGCCTATTGACCCTCCTTCCACAAAGGGCCATGTTTTAATCCTAGCTACAACAAACTATTTCTCTAAGTGGGTTGAAGTCGGCCACCTTAAGCAGGTTTCTAGAACGGCAGTGGCCTACTTTGTTCGACATCATATCATCTATCGCTTCGGGGTACCCGACCGGATTATATTTGACAATGGTCCTCAATTTAGGAGTCATCCCATCAATCACTTAGTTAACCAAGTCAGTTTCGAATGGAGGTACTTGACTATGTACCACCCTCGGGCGAATGGATTAACTGAGGCTTTCAATAAGACTTTGTGCATCGTTTTAAGAAAGTTAGTATCAAAAAAAAGGAAGAACTGGCATGAGAAGCTTCTTGAAGCCCTATGGGCTTATCGCACTGCTACACGAAATGCTACTAATTTCACTCCTTATTCTTTAGATTATGGGGTTGAAGCAGTTTTACCTCTCGGAATACAAATCCCTTCACTGCAAGTTGCTATTCACCATGGAATAACCGAAGATGAGAGAGTCAAGCTCCAGTATCAAGAATTGGATGCACTCGATGGAAAGAGGTTACAGGCTTAGCCGAGCCTTAAACTCAACCAAGGGAGAATGAAGAGGGCTTTCGACAAGTCTGTCAAAGTTCGCTCATTCACCTGTGGTGACCTAGTCTTAGTTGTCAAAAGGCCTATTGTTATACACGGATGGTGTAAAGGGAAGTTTGAGCCTAAGTGGGAAGGTCCCTTCATAGTCAAACAGTTCTCGCCCAACGGAGCCTATATACAGGCACTGAAGGAGGGGAAGCAATGCCCCCCATCAATGGATGATACTTATAGAAGTACTACCCATAATGCGTATTCAAAAGAGAGGGACTCCACGCAAAAATAAGCAAGATAGTCCAAACAAAATTTTAACTCTTTTTATTATAGTAAAAACGAGTTATAAGTTATGGGAAGCCCATTACTAGGGAGGTTACAAGTCTCTTGCATCTGAGATAATAGGACAGTTACAAACCAAAACTTGTAGTTTTGCTCTTGCATCTGAGGATAAGAGGATGGTTACAGGACAAAGCAAATGCCTACCTCATGGGGAAGAAGCAAATCCACCACAAAAAGGCCCTCCACATGAAGAAGAAGGGAAACCACTTGGAGAGTTAGCTTTACTTCATCTGACAAGTAAGAGGATGGTTACAGGCCAAAAGAAAAAGTAGAGCCACTCCAAGAAGTTAGCCTCATTCAATCCGATGTGTATGTCCAACAAACAAGCAAGATATATCATCTGATGTGTATATCAAATATACAACGAAGGATTCATTCGACGTGTTTATCAAACATACAAAGTGGGCTGCCCTGGCATACCCTGTTCACAGTGGGTGCCTTCCACAAAATAACATGGACTTCATTGTAATCCTGGAGGATTTAGCTTCCAACAGGTACCACAAGCCACGCCCTATGATCATTCACCACTTTTTGCCGGCCCATGAACATTGCCATATGTAGCTCGTCGTCGACCATCACAAATCCCACACGTAACTTACTGCCATAAGCAAGCATCACTCTCTGCACCATGATAAGCCACACGTGCTGATGAACACCGACTAAAGCTAGTGTCGGCTGAGTCCTCCAAAGGCCAGCGCTGGTGGTGCTCCTAACCTCTAGCGCCAGGTGCCTTTCTTCAGGTTCAACGTCGGTTGTGTCAACACTCCAAGTCATCAACGCTGGTTGCCTCAGCACCGACTGCACTTCTGTTAGCGTTAGCCCTGAAGTGACTGTTCGCTTTCCTATACTCCTCATTTTCAAAGCTTAAGTTTTCACACCTCCTTAATGGTCGTACAATTTCCTAAGGTAGCCGTATGCCATCCCTGCGACGGTTCACCTCTCACGATGGTTCACCTCCTGCGACTGTACCCCTTCTACGATGGAAAGTTACCACAATCCCCGAGAAACCTCTGCAACCCCACTAACAATGTTGAAAAGTTACCACAATCCTTGGAAAACCTCTTAAAAGTCCCTGAAAAACTCCTAAGACGTGCGAAAATGCTCACAATTTCACTTCCCACCTCGTCTACCAAAAACTGCCAGAGTCTGAACCTCTTCTGTTTTCTTGAAAACTCCCCAGAGAACTCTCCTTTCCCTCCAACTTTGCTAAATTCTTGGCAAAGTCTGCACGCCAAAGGTCTTCCATCTAAAACCGCTTGGAATCCCACTATTGGCCGAGAACCTTCCCTACAAAACCTTTGTTGGAGTTCCAACGCTTGTCGGAACTTCAACCGAGCATCCTCTCCTCATTGTTAAGAAAACTTTTGCTTATGTTTTTACCCTTGATTAAAAGTGAGGCCAAACATGATTTTACCCCCTTATATAGACCACACTACCCACAAATATCCCTAACAAATTGGGAATTCCAGTCGTGTCCAAGGGAAGCCAAGCGATGATGAGCCTGGTCGGGCATTGACTTAAGGCTCGAGGTAGCTCTCCTCCGTCCATGCCTAGCGCCGGGCGAATTTCAAACAAATCTAGCGCTGGTTGACTTAGAGCCGGGTGAATTTCAAGCAACCTTAGCCTCGGTTGACTTAGCGTCGGGTGTGTTCTCAAAACAACCCTAGCACTGGTGGACTTAAGGGCTGGGTGTGTTTTCAAAACATAGCACTGATTAACTTAGCGCTGGTTGTGTTCAAACAATATCACAGGTCGTTCGCAGTGCCAACTAAGTTTTTAACAACCCAACGCCAGTTGTGTGTATGAGAGCTCAGCATCGGTTGAATACTCGCAAGAAACCACTAGCGCTACACCTGACACCGGTTGTATTTCAAGCAGCCTATTGTCACAAACTCCAGGCTGAAGTCTTGTGCATCCTACCCTTATCCTTAGTGGGGTTGCATCTAAGTTGTGACCTGTCATCCCCAGTGATGTTACACAGGCAGTTGCACCCAAACTGTGGCCTATCATCCTTAATGGTGTCAGAAAATATCCCTCACCCCATAGGAGTCACACCCATACTGTAACCCATTATCCCCAGTGAAGTTAGGGTCATTCTTACCTCTTCAATTCTCGGTGGGTCTATTTGACACCAAGCTATCTTAACCCCTGGGAGTACGCTTACCTCACTAATCCCTAGCTAAGTCCACTTTTGTTGGCTATCCTTCATTAAGACACCATTTCCATCTGAGCCCTCAGTTTGTGAATGGAAGATCTTTTGAGTCTTCTTAAAGGAAACTCTTCATCCTCGAACTCTGATGATCCTCCTAAGTGGGACCAGTATGACGAAGATGATGCCCTCGATATTTACATGGTCAAAGTTGATAAAAAGGGATAATCTTCCAATCAAGGGGCCAACATCCTGAGGTCTCCCATTACTCTCGTTAGGGCTAACCCTATTGAGCTCTAGGCTGGTGAAGTTGATTCCTTAACCTGAAGAGATCGAGTGATCAAATCCATCCAATTGATGGCGGACACTATTGATGACAGAATGGGAGCCACTTCAACAGCCAAACCACCAGTAGGGGTTACGGATCATGAACCTAATAAAAGAACTTAAGGATTCGCAAACACCTATGATTTACCGATTCATCTCGAGAAGATCCATGCTCAAACCTCCATCTCGGACCTGCTTGCGAATTCGCTGGGACATAAGCGCAAATTGAAAAGGTTCTTGCTAAGACCCACATCCCAAGCAATACACAACCGGATAAGTTGTGCAGAATGATCAACTAACTAATGGCATCAACACCAATCATATTCACGAATGATGACATTCCAGCTAATGTGAATCGCTTTCACGTTCAGCCTCTTCATATCACTATTTTTATGACAGGATATGAGACAAGGAGAGTGCGGGTTGATAATTGGGCATCCCTGAATATATGCCCTATAAAAACAGTGAAGCAGATAGGCAAAATCCTAGATGACTTCGAACAGTGTTAGTTAACCATCGCTGCATACGATTGGACCAAGAGGCAGGCTGAGGGCATATTGCCTCTCACACTCAAGATTGGCCCCACCATTCAGCCGGTAAAGTTTTATGTCTTTGACATAAAACATTCTTTCAACATGCTGCTAGGAAGACCCTGGCTCCACGAAAACCTTGTGGTCGCCTCCAAGCTACATCAATGCCTAAATTTTCCAAATGGTGTTGCAAAGGTTTGTGCCAACCCCCCTTCTTTTCTTAATCCTAGCACACGTGGCGGAAAGCTAGCCGTAGGGGTCGACCTCGGGGAAATCCTACTCGCTTCCTTCGAGCAATCTGATTGTGCTAGGCAGGTGATCCCGTTCCTCAAATTTTGCAAACTTCTGCATCGATGGAAGAGATTATCCAATGCCAACATCGATACGGCTTCGTGTCCCTCGAAGCCTGGCACATGCTCCTCTCCCAAGGTTTCCAACCAGGCCAAGTCTTGGGGAGTCAAGAGCAAGGCGAAAAGGAAGCGATTTCTGCACCACCTGAAGCCAAAACTTGAAAAGGGGATCGAAGAGAGCTCGATTGTACTCTCGCCCTATTTCAAAGCCGGATAAAGCCTTCAAGCTCTCTATGCTTCATATCAGGGGGCATTCAAAGCCTCGACCTTCTCGATGCCCGTCCTCCAAAATGGCAGAAAGTGATCCTCGAATCCCCAACAGGGGATAGTCTCTCTTCCATATCTTAGCACACATAAGGAATAGGAATTGAAGACCCATTAGCTGACCTGGATCTGGACGAGGTGTGCACAGTTGGCTCTAACACAGCCAAGGGTGCTCATCCACCAACACCAACCAGCAACAAAATTGGTCAATCATTACTTTATCTTGAGAATCATTGGATGCATACCAGTGGCACCTTCAAGTCTCGGTGCCAAAAATTGGATAGGCATGCGGTGGCCATCTAGTCAGCATGTGCATCCGGTCCCAACATTTCCCTCTTAAGTCCCATGAGGGACACCTTTTGCGACATTTTAATAACTGTGGAAAATTCAAAACATGATAAATTTGATGATAATGAAAAAGAATTTTCAAAAATGATGCTCACTCAAGATAGCCTAATAACAGTGCATAATACCCAATACGATGAATTGGACGATCAAGATGAAGATCAAGAAAGTCAAGAGTCAGAAGAAATCTCTCAATCAGAGGAACGTACTTCCCACTTTGAGCAATTCAAGAAGAGGTTCGATGGTGACCCAACAGCTATCATCAAAGAGACGATTGGCGTAAACCTAAGAACTGAGAAGGACCCAAGGTTAACCATGATTGGAACCTCCTTATCTTTTGAGGAGCGAGAAAATGTGATTTCTTTTCTCAAGGAATATCGCGATGTCTTCGCCTGGTCACACGATGATATGTCAGGGCTAAATCCCACATTAGTGCAATATCACCTAATGTTCAACGAAAGGGCAAAGCCTGTAAGGTAGAAACTCCGACGTCAAAAGACCCACCTTGAGCTCAAAATTAAAGAAGAAATCGACAAACTGTTCAAGGTGAAGTTCATCACCCCCGTCGATTACTCGGAATGGTTGGCGAACATAGTGGTCGTACCCAAGAAAGACTGGAGAATCCGAGTATTTGTCAACTACCGAGACCTCAACAAAGCATGCCCAAAGGATAATTTTCCATTACCAAACATAGATGCCTTGGTCAATAACCCTACGGGTCAGAAAATGTTGTCATTCATGGACGACTTCTCGGGTTACATCCAAATCCTCATGGCGGAAGAAGACCAAACCAAGACGTCATTCATAACGCAATGGGGAACCTATTGCTACAAAGTCATTCTCTTCGGTCTCAAAAAATGCAAGAGCAACTTATCAACAAGCAATGGCTAGCATCTTCCACCATCTAATGCATACCATTATGGAAGACTATGTGGACGACATTCTAGTTATGTCAAAGACCATGTTTGATCATCTCACCAAACTGAGAACCATTTTTGAGAGACTCAGGAAACATCAACTCTAACTCAATCAACAAAAATGTCTTTGGAGTTGAATCAGGCAAATTACTAGGCTTTATAGTGAGCCAAAGAGGCATCGAGGTGGACCCATCCAAAATACGAGCCATCACTAAAATACCTCCTCCCTGGAACATTAGAGAAATTCGTGGTCTTGAAGGCCGCATACAAGCCATAAGGCGTTTTATTTCACAACTGGCAGATAAGTGCGCACCATTAAATAGACTCCTTAAGAAGGACACCTCATTCACATGGGACAATGAATGCCACGAAGCGTTCGATCAAATCAAGGAGTACCTCTCCAAACCTCCCATCCTTAGTCCTCCTAGTCTACATAAACCCCTGTTCCTATAAATGTCAGAGAAAGACAAGACCATGGGGTCAATGTTAGGACAATATAATGACCATGGAAAAGAAAAAATGATATAATATATCAGTAAAACCATGGTTGATTATGAGACAAGATATGCAGATGTGGAGAAACACTACTTAACACTTGTGTGGGCCATGCAAAAACTAAGAAATTATGTCGGATCTAATTCAGTGAAGCTCATATAAAAAATTAAGCCACTCAAGTACCTATTGGAGAGGCCAGTCCTTAATGGACGTATGGCGAAGTGGAGAATGTTATTGAGTGAGCTCGAGATCGAGTATGTCACTAAAAAATTGGTTAAAGAACAAGCCATTGCTGACCACTTAGCTGAACACGCACTAGCAGATAATATTCCTGTTAACACGGATCTCCCTGATGAGAACCTCTTCACAATTGAAGACTCAATATGGGAGCTATACTTTGACAGTGCAAAGAACGAATATGGGTCAGGTATAGGAGTCATATTATGCTCACCCGAGAAGATTTCAATGCCAACAACCATCACATTGAATTTCCCATATACCATTAACGTTGTTGAATATGAAGCCTTGAGAATTCCATGAGAATGAAAATCTAGCAAATACGAGTGATTAGTGACTCCTTACTTGTCATAAACCAAGTTCAAGGGATTTGGAGGGTGAAAGAACAAAAGCTCAAACCCTACCAAGAAAAGGTAGAAAAGATAATTCCATACTTTAAGAAAATCACCTTTCAACACGTAACTAGGGAAAATAAACGGTTCACCGACACCCTTGCAACCCTTGCTGCAACAGTCGATATTTCTATTGAAATCACCACGCTCCCATTCTACATCAGGAACAAACATGACCCTTTGCCACTAAGGATCGAAAACGAAATAGAGCAAGAAAAGGAGAATGATGGGGAAGTGTCTCCTGTGGCTTCTGATGCGCTAGTTAAGGCAAAACCATGGTTCCACGATGTTCTGTCCTGATGGGTTTTACCCCTAAGGAGCCACCAAAAAGGATACAAAAGCCCTTGGAAGGTTTTTGATGGGATTATTGGTAAGAGGTGACCTCATGTTCAAGAAATCCTTCGATGGCATCATTCTACGGTACCTCGATCAGCCAGAAATTGACCAAGTACTAACAGAGTTACACAATGAAGGAGGCCATTCTGGGTCAGCCGCCTTTGCTCAGAAAATTAGGCCCCAAGGCTATTATTGGACCGCCATGGCTGAAGACTGCTAGAATTTCATTAAGAGCTGTCCCAAATATCAACTCTTTGGTGACCTCATCCATGCACCTTCCGTATCACTCAACTCAACACTACTAGTATGGCCCTTTGCCATGTGGGGTCTTGATATCATTGGAATGATATCACCAAAAGCCTCAAACAGCCACTGTTTCATATTAACGACTACATAATACTTCACCAAATTGGTAGAGGCTGCATCATTCGTTAAAATTGAAGGCCAACATGTTTCCCATTTCATAAAGAATAATATCGTATTCTGATTCGGTGTTCCTGAGTCAATCATCACTGATAATGGATCCAATCTCAAAAATGAAAAGATCAGTAAGGTATGTAAAAGGTTTGAGATAAAACAAAAATTCTCCACACCTTACTACCATAAAGAAACGGACAAACAGAAGCCACAAATAAAGGACTTTTAAGAGTCATAGACAAAATAATAGAAGGGGGGAAAGATTGGCACTAAAAGCTACATGATGGCCTATGGGCCTACCGGACAACTGAGAAGACTCCTACTGGCATGACCCCATACTCATTGGTGTATGGTATGGAAGCAGTGTTACCTATTGAAGTTGAGATACCATCTCACGGAATCCTTATTCATAAAATTCAAATGAGGAACAAAAGGTCGAATCATGAATCACTACCCTCATTAATTTGGATGAAAAACGACTATGAGCAACGCAAAATATCATCGCTTACCAACGTAGAACCGAAAGGGCATAGCTAAGAAAGTTGTTCCTCCACAATTCAGAGAATGAGACGTGGTACTCAAGAAAATCTTCCACACTCTTGCAAATCCACACCCTTTAGGCAAGTTCAAACCTAATTGGGAGGGGCCATTCGTGGTTACCCGAGGGCATACTGGTAATTCTTATAAAATCACAAATTAAGAGGGGTACAAACTCAACGACTCCCTTAATGCAATGTATCTCAGAAAATACTACCTGTAACAGGTGCAAAAACATGATAAAAACCTGAAAAGGCATCACAAAGAAAAATAAATAAATAATAATGATATTAATATTAATAAATAAATAAATAGACAAAAAAAAAGACGTGGTGAAAACCTGAAAGGGCACCACAAGCACCACGAGTCAAAGGAATAAAAAGATCTCCAAGAAGGAGATGCAAAGCATTCAAGTACAAACAAGTACTTACAAGTTCCAATAATAACGCACAAGCAGACCCTGAGGATGAAGACTCCTCCAAAACCCTGCAGGTTCTCAACAGAACCAACTCAGAAAGATGTAGGAGGGTGACATGAATGGAAAACCGAAGCGATTTCGACAAACCCTTAAAAATGTCGAGACCCTCTAAGATGGAAGCTCGGAAATAATCTATAGGACTCTTCATGGATCTGCGATGCAGAGGATGAAAGCTCCAAAGGTTAAAAGACAACTTCATGATTTATGAGTTCTCACGATCCCACAAGGGAATCCTTCCATCATCTCTGGGTAAAATATAATAAAGAAAATCACCAACAAGGGGGCCATAGGTGGGGAAACTATAAGGCCCGTCCCTTTTGAAATTGCTTTTCAAATTCATTTTTAAATAATAAATTTTCAAAGACAAAACCCTTTTTAGAAAGGACTTCCTCCATCACTACAAGAGGCTAAACTGTTATTCGATCTGGCCTCATTCTCAAAGCCAACTTCCTACGCCTGTTATGAAGGCTTGAAACTAGCCAAGCACTCCATGGTTGTAGGAGTATAACTACCAACCACCACATATCAGAGATGGGTGAACCTCGCTAATGACGAAATTGGCTAGTCTGGGAGTATTTTTCTCTTGACTAGATCCCTTGAGGCAAAATGAGGCAAGCTCAGACCTGTGTGTGCATATGATGACCGAATAGCGAGAAATTCGAGATAAAAGACCCTACAACTAGAGGGTAGAGTTTATAAAAATTCAGCTTGAAAAGTGTGTGTGAAGAAGGTGTTCTACTCTACTTTGACAAATCAGTGGCACATGTGAAAATAAACAAATACCTGTCACGACCCCAACCCCCTGAGCCCTACCGTCCCATACCGGAGAGCGACAGGGTGCGGGATCATGATCAAAGAGGTCACGAACGTCACTCAGGTGGGAGTGGCCCAACGCATATGATAGGTGGAATCATAAACAAACCACGAAAGAAAAACTAAAACTCCAACCAGAAACATAGCAAAAGCTGGATAAATTAAAACCCATTCATATCCATAAAGAGTCTCCAAGGTCATAACTACAATATCCAAAATATTACAATTGTTCAAGGAACTGTTGGCCTGCCATCAAAATACATAACTTCAATAACAACAACTGCAAGACCGCCGACCAACAATCACCTACACAAGAGCAACACAAGAACAGGGATCCACTCATCTAGCGCGATTTTTCCATCTACCAAATACGATCACCTCCCGATAGTCAATGTACAAGGGTGGAAGCAAACTAATAAGCTAAAAAGCCCAGTAGGTAGATCACAACATTATGCTTCCCTGCATATTAGTACTATCACATAACACAGATCAAGATTCTAAGCCATGCTCATAAAACAGGAGACATGCATCACATTAATGTCACAATTATAGGATGATGCTTTTCAGGTAGAGCAGGCACAATATAAGATATCAGAACTCACACTTGTTAATTATCATTCTTATTCCCAATACAGATAATGGATGTCACCTGAATTAGAAGTTCAGAAAGACCTTTCCTCAGGAGTCTCATCATATTCATTCCTCAATATTACTCATTCATTTATAACTGGACAATGTACATACTTATCACAAAGGAGCATACAAAGCATATTTTCATCCCTTAGCACTCACAGAGTCAAGTAGCGCATTACACTCCAAGGCATGTACCTTACTGGCATCAAACACACAAGCAAGCCCTACAATACTCTCAAAGTGGCACCCATTCATATAGCAAAATCAGAATATCCACTACCAATGGAGAACCCATTGTGTAGTGGCAAAAATTACAGTATCAGACAATGCAGCATGCTTAAAGCATATCGAGAAATCACTTATTATCTCATGGTCATGCAATATGCTCAAAGCACACCACTTAGTCACTTAACATAGTATCGTCACATAATCAGCCCCTGCAATACCCTCAAAGCAGGCACCTCACTAATATCAAACAGTCACATATCTCAGATAATGCAATACACACAAAGCATGCAGCGAAGTCACAGATAGCGTATCACCTCATGCGCACCTCATGAGAAGTTACATGTCCCAGGCAATACGATACGCACAAGGCATGCCGAGAAATTCCCATATCACTAGAAATATCATCATGTCACATCTGGTCGTGCAATACACTCAAAGCACTCTAATATCTCAGTATGCTGGTACCATCACTCACACAGTAGGTACTCATACACAAAACACATAAGCAGCACGGTACCATTATTCACACAGTAGGTATCCATTCACATATCACTTATCACATAATGACGATATCAGTATCTTGTCATGATAGTAGCAATATCACATTTTGGGTGTGGCACATCACATTTTAACAGTATCGTAATGACAATACTACAGTAACAGTGACATTATTTGAGTTAAGCCTTACCGCTCAATTTCCTGTTATCAAGGCAATTGCGTGTGGCTGTAATCATTGTACCATTTAGAGTTTGAAGATGGTTCCAAAACCAAATTTCCTCATATCTTTCAAATCAGGGTAGATTGAAAAAAATTGGACCTTGCTTGGCCTGTCAAAATTTCAAAAGAATGAAGATATTTTTATCTGAAATCTGCTGTGCAAGGAATTCATTGACATGTCTTTAAAATTTACTTCCTAACTCACAATCAAGAAGAAATTCCAAAAAGTGTTCAACATGTGAATTATAGGTTACTCATGAACCGTTCAAATGGCAGTTGTTTGAAAGAAAATGGACACCTTTTGGTTAGTAAAAATTCCGTGGTGATAGAGGCATATATTCTTAGTTTTATAAAAGTTGTCTATGGTGGCATATTGTTACAATTATTCATATAACTCTTAAATTAGGGAGAATTTCAAAGAGTTAAACATGTGATCTCAAGCTTATTCAAAAAATATTTCAAACGGCAGTGGTATGGAAGAAATCGAACCTCATTTAGTTGTTCAAGACACTTAACATCAGAGACATCAGCTCTGTGTTTTTACTAAAACTGTCTATGGCGATCTACTGGCTTGTTTCGAAGTATGAATTTCACATAAGTGATGTTCCTAGAAATTTTCACATTCTGATAACAATGACATTCATGTACATTTCACACCATATCTTCCAATCTATCAAGAATATCATTTAGACATAGGCATGAAACTCACACTAGACTCTGAGAGCTTTCAAATGGAGATGGTTTGAAGAATTCTTAGATCATTTGATAGGTCAACAGAGGGACACAAAAACCCCAATACTCTTTGGAAATCCACAGTCCAGCCATAACATACCTCAAAGCTCAAAGTATAACTTCTAATCTACACAAGATAATCACATGAAACCAATTCTAGCTTAAAAAAGACTCACAAGAGCATCAACCCACAAATTTACAGGCTCAACAGAAATCACAACAGTGCATATCATATTATATAAAGGAGCGTAAATTTCTTGAAAAACAGAGAACAAACACATACATGCAATTCCTATTCTTCCACACAAATTTCAATACAATCTCATGCTAATCTCATGCTTAATTTCAAGCTTATTCATGCCTAAATAATTCTTCATACATGCTTGGATTCATGCTTCAATTCATGCTTCATACTAAAACACACAATAACATGATCTACTTAGTCACTTAACGCACTAGGGAATTTCGAAAAGTACTAAACATGTGATCTCAAGCTTATTCGAAAATATTTCAAACAGTAGTGGTTTGGAAGAAATCTTACCACATTTGGTTGTTCAGAACTCTTAAAATCAGAGACATCAGTTTTGTGTTTTTACTAAAACTGTCTACGATGATCTACTATCATGTTTCCAAGTATAACTTTACATAAATAAAGAATTAGAGCAAGGTCAAAACATAAAACTTACAATAAACTCATACATCCATCAAATGTCTATGATTTCATGTCATTTGGACTCCAATAGGTTAGGAAAAGTCTCAGTACAACAGAAGTAATATTCCTGAAAATTTAAACAGTCTGATAAAAGTGATATTCATGAACATTTCACATCATATCTTCCAATCTATCTGGAATATAATTTATACATAGGCATAAAACTCAAACTAGACTCAGAAAGATTTCCCATGGAGGTGGTTTGCAGCAATTCTAAGATCATTTGATAGGCCAACGAAGGGACGTAAAAACCCCAATACAACCAGGAATTCCACAGTCCAGTCATAATATACTGCAAAGATCAAATCATAACGTCTAAGCTACAGAAGATATTCAATGAAACCAATTCTATCTAAAATTAGACTCACTAGAGCATCAACTCACAAATTTATAGGCTCAACAGAAATCACAACAGTGCACATCACATTATACAAAGGAGCCTAAATTTCTGGAAAACCAGAGCACAAACACATAAATGCAATTCCTATTCTTCCACACAAATTACTATACAATCTCATGATAATCTCATGCCTAATTTCAAGATTATTCATGCCTAAATAATTCTTCATACATGCTTGGATTCATGCTTCATATTAAAACACACAATAACATGATCTACTTACCTTGAGCTCTAAACTTGCTAATAAACTCTTGCACACAGCCACTTCTCCAAGCTCCCCAACATGAGACTCTAAGTGCTGTAGAGAGAGAGAGAGAGAAAGAGAGACCAAAACGTGGGAGAGAGGGGGGCCAAAGCTCTTGAGAAGGGCTGAGAAAGGTTCTATTTATAAAAGAGAAAAGGGCAGCAAGTGACAAGTGTCATTCATGCAAAGCTAAATGACATGTACGAGGAGAGAGAGAGAACAAGCAAGGAGACATAATGATTATGGGTACAGCAAGCATGGGAAACAAAAGGATTACGAGAGAGAGAGAGAGAGAGCTCCCTAGACTACCAAGCAATCAACCACTCATGCACAGTGGTACACAACCGGCACTGGGCAACTCAACCAGCGCTGACCTCTCACACAACTCCAACAAGCGCTTGCCTCTCGCACAACTCCAACCGGTGCTAGCCTCTCACACAACTCCAACCGGCGCTGGCCTCTCATACAACTCCAACTAGCACTGCCCTCTCATACAACTACAACCGGCGCTGGCCTCTCACACAACTCCAACTGATGCTGGCATGTCACACAACTCCAACAGGCGCTCACCCCTCGCACAACTCCAACCGGTGCTGGCCTCTCACACAACTCCAACCTGCGTTGGCCTCTCTCACAAATCCAACTGGTGCTGGTCTCTCACACAACTCCAATCGGCTCTGGCCCCTTCTCTTAAGTCGGGAAAATTTTAGGTCATTACACATCATCCCCCCCTAAAAAAATATTTTCTCCTCAAAATCGTATACTTGACCATCAAATAAATGGGGGTTCATCCATGGCACTTCTTTCCAATCAATCCACTGAGTCAAGCACATACAACAAACCCACGCCTTGAAAGGCATCCAAAAATCCTCAGCATCCAACAAAAAAAAATCTATAGGCAATACTCTAGCACACAAACACACAATACATCATTTAGAGACAAACACCAAAGAGATTCCGCCAGACTTCATTGCAGGTTAAACACATTAAGCCATGAACACATCATCGACCATGCAATACGCTCAAAGAGAGCCAATCACAAGTCGGGCAATGCAATACTCTCAACGCATGCTGACAATTACACATAATTGGCGATGCAATACACTCAATGCATGCCAATCACAAGTCGGACAATGCAATACATCTCAAAGCATGTCGACAATTATACGTCATTCGCCATGAGATACACTCAAAGCATACCAATTGTAAGTCAGACAATGCAATACATCTCAAAGCATGTCAACAATTAGACATCATCGACCATGCGATACACTCAAAGCATGCTAATCGCAAGTCGAACGATGCAATACATCTCAAACCATGTCAACAGTTATACATCATTTGCCATACGATACACTCAAAGCATGCTAATAGCAAGTCGAACAATGCAATACATCTCAAAGCATGTCGACAATTATACATCATTGGCCATGTGATACACTCAAAGCATGTCAATCGCAGGTCAGACAATGAAATACATTACAACGCACGTTGACAATTATACATCATTAGCCATGCGATATACTCAAAGCATGCCAATCACAAGTCGGACAATGCAATACATCTCAAAGCATGTCGACAAATTTACATCATTGGCCATGAAATACACTCAAAGCATGCCAATCGTAAGTCTGACAATGCAATACATTTTAAAGTATGTCGACAATTACACATCATTGGCCATGCGATACACTCAAAGCATGTCAATCTTAAGTCAGACGATACAATACATCTCAAAGCTTGTCGATAATTACACTCATTGACCATGCGATACACTCAAAGCATGCCAATCACAAGTCAAACAATGCAATATATCTCAAATCGTGTCGATAATTATACATCATTGGCCATGCGATACACTCAAAGCATGTCAATCGCAAGTCGAACACTGCAATACATCTCAAAGCATGTCGACAATTATACATCATTGGCCTTGCGGTACACTCAAAGCATGCCAATCCTAAGTCAAACATGGAATACTTCTCAAAGCATGTCAACTATTATACATCATTTGCCATGTGATACACTCAAATCGTGCCAATCGCAAGTTGGATAATGCAATACATCTCAAAGCATGTCGCGAGTATACATCATTGGCCATGCGATACACTCAAAGCATGCCAATCTCAAGTCGGACAATGCAATACATCTCAAAGCTTGTCGACAAGTATACATCATTGGCCATGCAATATACTCAAAGCATGCCAATCAGAAGTCGGATAATGCAATACATCTCAAAGCATGTCGAAAATTATGCATCATTGGTCATGCGATACACTCAAAGCAAGCCAGCCATTCACATACCACAGTATTGCAATAGTCAAAACTCACAGATCACAAATCATAATATGGTCATGCAATACACTCAAAGCATGCCAAGAAATCTCATTGAACACTTATATGACATATCAAAGTGATGCCAAAACAGAGTAAAAAAGCAATCAAACACGAACAAAATTCTAGCATCTCATAAAACAATCAAAGGGGCTTACCTTGGTTCCCCTTCGCCTCCTGATCCACAAGTGCAAACACTCGGCCTTGAGCCCTTGGCTTAGGCTCACCTCCCATTGTAGGGAAGTTTATGATCAAGTTATCTAGCTGGCCACACTTAAAACATGGCTTCGTCTTCAGCTAGCACTCAGGAGACGAGTGACCAAGCTTCCCACAAGAACCACACAGCACTGGCTGGTTCTACTTAATATCATCCTAAAAGGTTTTCTAAACCTTACCATATCTCTGGCCTCCTTTCTCTTTAAAACCTCTAGGAGGCAGGGGCCTTGCCTTCCGCTTCTCCATCCTTAGCCGGTACTGATCACATTCTCTCTCTATTTTTATGGCTAGCTGCACTAATGGGGAGAAGGTCTTTGAATTTTTCGATATTACCCCCTTCCTTATATCTTGCCTGAGGCCTCTCCCAAACTTACTTGCTCTACGAGCCTCCGTATTGATAAAGTGCGACGCATATCGAGACAGTTCCAAAAACTTAGTCGCATACTGCTCCACAATCAATTTTCCTTGCGGCAATTCTATAAACTCGACTTCTTTCCTCTCCTTCATAGAGTAAGGGAAATATTTCTCATTAAAGGCTTCCAGAAAATTTACCCAAGTAAGTATAGCCTCAACTTCTTCTCAGGCCTGCTAGGCTGAACGCCACCAATGTTCGGCGTCCCCTTCTAGCATGAAGGTACCTAGCCTCAACTTCTGCTCATCTGTGCATTGCAAGACTCTAAAGATCTTCTCAACTTGCATCGGCCATCTCTCGACTTCCTCTAGTCCACCATGCCTCGCAAAAGCGGGTGGCCTGAACTTCTTAAACTTCTCAATAAAACTACTATCATATAGTCTTGGGCCGGAGGCAGTCGGGGTCAACATATTCTCCTTCATCATCTAGGTCATGGCCCTTAAGGTCTTGAAAAATTCATCGAGGGCCTCAGTATTTCCATTACTCAGACTCACGTCATCAATACGAGGCCTTGGCATTCTGACCTACAACAGGAGAACTCTAGTCACCAAACGAACCAAAACAATTCTAGAGACACTTCTTAGACTCACTAGGTCAAAGATATCCTGACTGCTCTGATACCATAAATGTCATGACCACACCCCTCGACCCCTATCGTCCCATACCAGAGGGTGACAGGGTGCGGTATCGCGATCACAGAGGTCGCGAACATCACTCTGGTGGGAGTGTCACATCACATATGATAGGCAGAATCAGAAACAAACCACAAAAAAAAAACTAAAACTCCCACCAGAAACATAACAAAAGATGGATAAATTAAAAACCAATCATATGCATAAACAGTCTCCAAGGTCATTACTATAATATCCAAAATATTACAATCGTCCAAAAAACTGCTGGCCCACCATCGAAATACATAACTTCAATAACAACAACTGCATGACCGACGACCAACAAACACGTACACAAGAACGACATAAGAACAAGGATCCACTCGTCGAGTGCGGGCTTTCCGTCCATCAAACATGATCACCTCCCGTCGCTTTCGACCTATAGCAGTCAATCTACAAGGGTGGAAGCAAATGAATGAGCTAAAAAGCCCAGTATGTAGATCACAACATTATGCTTTCCTGCCTATGAGTATTATCACACAACACAGATCAAGAGTCTAAGCCATGCTCATCAAACAGGAGACTTGCATCACAATTATCTCACAATTATAGGATGAGGCTTATCAGGTAAAGCAAGCACAATATAAGATATCAGAACTCACATTTGTTTATTATCATAGATATTCCCAGTACAGAAAATGGATATCACCAGCTAATTTAGTTCAGCAAGACCTTTCCTCAAGAGTGTCATCATATTCATTCCTTACTATTACGCATTCATTTATAACTAAAAAATGTTCCACAGTATACATACTTATCACAAAGGAGCAAACTCTTATTTCATGATAAAGCATATTTCATCCCTTAGCACTCACAGAGTCAGGTAGTGCATTACACTCCAAGGCATGTACATTATTGGCATCAAACACACAAGAGGGCCGTGCAATACTCTCAAAGCGGCACCCACTCATATAACAAAATCAGAATATCCACTACCAATGGAGGACCCATTGTGTAGTGGTCAGAATTACAGTATCAGATAATGCAGTATGCCCAAAGCATTTCAAGAAATCACTTATTATCTCGTGGTCATGCAATACGCTCAAAGCACAAAGCACACCACTTAGCCACTTGACACAGTATGGTCGCATAATCAGGCCCAGCAATACCCTCAAAGTAGGTACCTCACTAATATCAAACAGTCACATATCTTAGGCAATGCAATACGCTCAAGCATGCTGAGAAGTCACACATAGCTTATCACCTCATGCGCATGTCATGAGAAGTTACATGTCTCAGGCAATTCAATACGCACAAGGCATGCTGAGAAATTCTCATATCACTAGAAATGTCATCATGTCACAGCTGGTCGTGCAATACACTCAAAGCACGCCAATATCTCAATATGCGGGTACCAACACTCACACAGTAGGTACTCATACACAGAACACATAAGCAGCACTGTGCCATCATTCACAAAGTAGGTCTCCATTCATGTATCACATTTCACATAATGATGATAGCAGTAGCTTGTCATGATAGTAGAAATATCTCATTTTTTGTGTGGCACATGACATTTTAACAGTATCGCAATGACAATACTATAGTAATAGTGACATTATTTCAATTAAGCATTACCGCTCAATTTCTTTCCATCAAGGCTGTGACATGTGCTTACCATTAGGGTCGTAATCATTAAACCATTTAGACTTTGAAGACGGTTCCAAAACCAAATTTCCTCTTATATTTCGAATCAGGGTAGTTTGAAAACAATTGGACCTTGCTTGGCCCCTCAAACGTTTATAAGAATGAAGATGTTTTATCTGAAATCTGTTCTGCAGTGAAGTTAATGACATGTCTTAAAAATTTTCTTCATGACTCACAATCAAGAAGAAATTCCAGAAAGTGCTCAACATGTGACTTAAAGCTTACTCATGAACCGTTCAAATGGCTATTTTTTGGAAGAAAATGGACCCCTTTTGTTTAGTAAAAAATCCGTGACGACAGAGGCATAAATTTTGAGTTTTATAAAAGTCTTCCACAGTGACATATTGTTACAATTAATCATATAACTCTTAAATTAGGGAGAATTTTGAAAAGTGCTAAACATGTAGTCCCATGCTTATTCAAAAATATTTCAAATGGCAGTGGTTTGGAAGAAATAGGACCTCATTTAGTTGTTCATAACTCTTAACATCAGAGACATCAGCTCTGTGCTTTTACTAAAACTGTCTACGGTGATCTACCGGCATGTTTGGAAGTATAACTTTCAAAGAAGCAATGTTCTTAGAAATTTTCACAGTCTGATAACAATGAAATTCATGCACATATCACATCATATCTTCCAATCTATCAAGAATATCACGTAGACATAGAATCAAACTAACACTATACTCATAAAGCTTTCAAATGGTGGTGGTTTCAAGAAATTCTGAGATTATTTGATAGGTTAACAGAGGGACGTAAAAACCCCAATACTCCTTGGAATTCCACAATCCAGCCATAACATAACTCAAAGATCAAAGCATAACTTCTAAGCTATACATGATAATCACATGAATCCAATTCTAGCTTAAACTAGACTCACAAGCGCATCAACTCACATATTTACAGGCCCAACAGAAATAACAATAGTGCATATCATATTATACAAAGGAGCCTAAATTTCTGGAAAAACAAATCACAAACACATATATGCAATTCCTATTCTTTCACACAAATTTCAATACAATCTCATGCTAATATCATGCATGAGGAGAGAGAGAGAACAAGCATGGAGACATAATGATTATGGTTACAACAAGCATGGGAAACAAAATGATTATGAGAAAGAGAGAGAGAGAAAGAGAGAGAGAGAGAGATAGCTCCCTAGACTACCATGCACTCAACCACTCACGCACGGCAGTACACGATCGGCATTGGGCAACTTAATTGTCGCTGGCCTCTCACACAACTCCAACCGACGCTGGCCTCTCACACAACTCCAACCGGTGCTCGGCAACTTAATCATTGTTGGCCTCTCACACAACTCCAACCGGTGGTCGGCAACTTAATCATTGCTGGCCTCTCACACAACTCCAACCGACACTGACCTCTCACACAAGTCCAATCGGCGCTGGCCTCTCACACAACTTCAAGAGGCACTGGCCTCTCATACAACTCCAATAGACTCTGGCCTCTCACACAACACCAATGGGCACTGGCTTCTCACATAACTCCAACGGGCACTGGCCTCTCACATAACTCTAACCGGCGCTGGCCCCTTCTCCTCAGTCGGGAAAAGTTTGGATATTACAATACCCCACAACTGGGGCAACAAAAAAAAAATGAAAAAAAAAAGAGGGGGGTGAGTCCCCAAAACAAGGAAGGGGCACCCCATTTAGTTTAACAAAAAACAAATACCTATATGAGCGGCACGTCTCGTGCCACCAGGGCGACAATGTCCATGTCGCCCAACCTTTAGAAGTGCCGCCCAAAAACTTGTTTAAAAAAAAATAAAAAATTTAAACACGAACCCTGTCACCCACCCGGGGGGCGACACAACACGTGTCGCCCACCTAAGTTATAAAAAAAGAGAAAAAAAAACAATATATATATATATATGAGCGACATGGGTCGTGTCGCCCACCTCAGTTATAAAAATAAAAATTATGGGCGGCACATCTTGTGTCGGCCACCTCATTTAGTCAAGCAAAAAATAAAAAAAATTATATGGGCAGTACGTCTTGTGCAACCAGAGCGACAAGACCCATGTCTCCCCCCTCAATTATAACAAAATAAAAAAAATAAAAATAAAAATTTATGGCCGGCACATCTCATGCTGCCCACCTTATTTAATCAAAAAAAAAAAACAAATTTATAAGGGTGGCACGTCTTGTCCCGTTCCACCCACCTCAATTATAAAAAAAAAAAAAAAATGTGCTGCCTGGGCGACACGACCCGTGTTGCCCACCTCGGTTATAAAAAAAAAAAAAATTCATATGGGTGGCACATCTCATGCCACCCTAGCAACACGACCAATGTAGCCCACCTTAATTAAAAATAATAATACTTAACCCTAGTCGGCACTAGACGTGCCGCCAAAAACCTTATTTAAGAAATGTTTTTTGCATATGGGTGACACGATCTATGTCGCCCATCTCATTTAAATAAAAAAAAAAAAAAAAAAAATTGGTGGGATTGTTTTTCGCCTATTTTGTCCCGGTCTGATCCCAAGGCATTTTAATAATAATAAAATCATCTTTTTTATAAAATGAATTTATGAAATAAACTGTTTTCAAATGATTATTTTAATAATAAAAAAAATGATGTTTTTTATAAACTGACTATTTGAAATGAACTGTTTTGAAATTATTTTGAAGTGGATTGGTTTCGGACATCCTGTCAGAGGCTCCTCAGTGGCATGAGCCTAAACTGCTAACCTATTTTTCTGAAAATTTCATGAAAAAATTCAAAAAATAAGGATACTCCTTGGTGGCATGAGCGTAAACTGCTAACCAAAGTTCAATCCAGGGCACAACCACCCTGTTTCAATGAAAAAACATCGAACCCGTGTGACGTTAAAGATCCAAAACAAAAAAAGAAAAACGTCAAACTCGTGCGACGCTAAAGAGACGAGACAGGAAAAACGTCAAACTCGGGTGACTTTAAAGAGCCGAGACATGAAAAACGTCCAACTTGTGCGACATAAAAGAGCCGCGACAGGTAACGTCTAGCCCCGTATGACGTAAAATGTCGAATGTGTTCAGGGCACAACCACCCTGTTCAATGTTGTTCAAGGCACAACCACCCTGTTCAATGTTGTTCAGGGCTGAACCACCCTGTTCAATGTGTTCAAGGCACAACCATCTTGTTCAAACGTCTATCCCCGTATGACGTAAAAGGGTCAGGTGTATGGTCGAAATTAAACTGCTTAGAAGGCTCTATGGTTGTAGGAGTTAAAACTGCTCACCAACCTTGTTTTTCAAAATATCTTTCTCTTTTCAATATTTTCACTATATGTCTTGTGATTTCAAAATCTTTAATTCCTTTATTAAAATCGTAGCATGTCCTTACTTTGGGTTCTACTTCAAATCTCCCCTACTCTCAAAATTTCTAAAACATTTTCTAAAACGAAGGAGCTTGGACACTCGTGTATGATGAATACTGTGTTTTCCACGATTGCCGCATTGCTGCCTGTCTCTCGCTTTGGATTCGGCCAGACAAGTCTCTTCCTATAGAAAGACATTCCCTATAGACAGCCTTAGGAAACCCTAAGGAGATCAAAGAAATACCAGGGTTAAAAATTAAAATTGTGAATACCCTTGACGTCAAGTGGCATGGCCAGAAAATCTAACTCGAGTTTCAAGCTTGTGTAACTCATCAACATCTCACACCGAAAACCTTAGGAGGAAAATGCCCTAGGTGGGTGAGCTCGGTGAGCACAATGACTTGGAGGGATTGTTGGTATGCCCCCTGACCACGTGACTTCATGATGAAATTTAAAATGTATGCTTTATCTTTAATGTTTGTCTGCCCCTCGAAGGATAGGGAACGCCAGAATGTCCACTTCTTTGCCACTCACCTGTCCCTCGAAGAACAGGGGGGGCAACTGTAGACACCCCATTTTAAATTTAGAAAATTTTGTAGTTTCTTGAACCCTTAGGACCATACTTAACCTAGTAAACCCAAATCCATAGTTCACATAGTAAACTCGAAACCCTCCAAAAACCCTGTTTTGACCCAGATTCCTTTAAAAGCTCTGTTTTACCAAAACAATCATTAAAAATAGTACAAAATTCCTTTTTGACTCAAATTTTCTCTGAGATCTTCAAAAGAGGCTGAGGAACACACCTAAAAATAAAAAATTCAATTTCAACAATTTGGTTTGGGCGACACGGGGAGTGCCGTCCAAATCCGGAACCCTCAAAAACACGTTTTAACTGAGTTTGTTGGTTGGTCACGAGAAGATTTTTACCCCAAAAAATTCTCCCCCCCTTTTAGGATATTTTTGAGACCATTTACATGGAGAGAGAAACAAGAGGAAAACTTCAGAGAGAGATTTTTGGAGAGAGACGAGAGATTAGAGACACTGAAATCCTGTACTATGTGAGAGACACAGTGAGACCCCCCTAGAAGAATCCCAACCTATAAAACCTTGGACTTAAGACAAAATAACCTTAGTTCTAAATCATTTTAAGGGCACAACCTCCCTACCACTACCAGAGACTTCTTGATTGACATCTGGACCAGAAGGGCAAGAAGAACTGATTCTTATATGGGTGAGCCCCAGAAGGCTCGGGAGTCCCGGGCCATCCGGCATAGTTTGGTATCATTTTCAACTCTCTCTCTTTCTGGATTTATTTATTGATTTATTTTATTTTGATTCTTTTTTAGTAATTCTCTCTAAAAATCATAGTTTTGATATCTTGGATCATGCTGGCTTCGCACAAATCTGACAGCAGATTTGCTCATTTCTGGGCAGATCTAACCTTAGATCTGAATTCGATTTGTCCCACCTACTCTACTATTTCATTTTCATTAGTTTTAAGGTGTCATATCTGAGAGACCGTCATTTTGAGATATCTTTGATTTTTCACGATAAACAATATTTTCTCTTATTCCCTCATAGTTTTTGCTCTCTCTCCTCTTCTTCTTTTCCCTCTTCTTTCTCTTTCTCCTCTCTCATCTCTCTTTCTTTTCTCTTCTCTTTCCTTCTCCTTTCTTTTCCTCTCGTTTGACCAAGGGAGATTAAGACTAGCACTGTCGTAGTAGTCTCGTCGTCGAACAGTATTGTCGTCGTGCCGGTCTAAATTATCATGCCTGTCTTACTATAGCCATCGTGTCAGGCTGGCTAGTATTAGTTATGTCATCTAGTAGCATTGTCGCCATGCCGGTCTGAGTTACCGTGCCCGTCTTGCTACCACATCGGGTCAATCATCTACTGGTCTAGCCACTGTGTTAATCTAGCTGTTTGGTCAAATTCTCCTTTCCCCTTTCTTCTATTTTATCTCTTTCTTTTCCTTTTCTGCACCCCAATCTCTATCCTCTTATTCTTCTCTTCTTCTTTTGGATGTGCACGCCTGTGTACATTCTTCCAAAGACAAGGTGGGGTCCCTTAACCCACTTGTCTTGTAAAATTAACCATGTGTGTGTGTTTGTAGAAAAAGGAGAGTACAGGTCAAGGGAGGTGATTTCGAATCAGTTGTAGGACAAGGGGGCTTTCTTCGTGATCTAAGAGGGTACATAGACTGGTTGTTCACACACCAAGCCACTGTTGACTGTTATGATAAGACTGTGATCTTTAAACCCCCTACCCGACTTGAACTGTGGTTTGTTGGTATCAAGGATGCTCCCGTCTACATTTTATTTCGGACCTTCGGGCCTATGATCTTATGGCTAAAAGATGAGTTGGATATTTATCCTGTGGTAGAGAATCGGGTTGTCCAGTCTAAGTTAGAAGAGATACCAGTGGTAAGAGAATACCCTGAGGTTTTTCCGGAGGAGTTGTCCTCTTTGCCTTCGGTAAGGGAGAAAGAGTTTGAGATAGATGTGGCCCCTGGTACTACTTTCATCTCTAAAGCCCCATATAGAATGGCCCTAGCAGAATTGAAGGAGCTGAAGAGCAATTGCATGAGTAGTTGGAGAAGGGATTCATCCGGCCTAGTGTGTCACCTTGGAGTGCACCGGTCCTTTTTGTGAAGAAGAAGGATGGGTCCATGAGGCTTTGCATCGATTATAAGCAATTGAATCAAGTAACAATGAAAAACAAGTACCCTCTAGCTAACATTGATGACCTCTTTAAACAACTTCAAGGGGCTTAAGTGTTTTCTAAGATTGATCTTCGAATGGGTTATCATCAGTTGCATGTCAAGGAGGGAGATGTTCCAAAGACTGCGTTCAAAACCCAATATGGTCACTATGAGTTTTTTGTGATGCCATTCGGATTGACTAATGCCCCGACTATTTTCATAAAATTTTGTTGTGGTCTTTGTTGATGATATTTTAGTGTGATCGAATAGCCTAGAGGAGCATGACCAGCACTTGAGAATAGTCCTTTAGACTCTTAGGTCTGATAATTTGTATGCCAAGTTGAGCAAGAATGAGTTTTGGCTTTCTAGTGTGGCCTTTCTTGGGCACATTGTTTCTAAGGATGGGGTTGCGGTTGACCCTTATAACATTGAAGTTGTACTCAAATGGGGAGGACCGACCAACGTGACTGAGGTCCGTAGTTTTCTGGGGTTAGCTGAATATTACTAGTTCTGTAAAAAGATTTTCTAAGATAGCACTCTCTTAACTCGGCTGACCCAAAAGGATGTGAAGTTTGTGTTGTCAGATGATTGTAAGAAGAGATTCCAGGAACTCAAGAAGAGACTGACCATCGCTTCGATATTGACCTTACCCGAAGGAAATGAGGACTTTTTAGTTTACACCGATGCCTCTCATATCAGATGTGTACTTATGCAGCGAGGGAAGGTCATTGCGTATGCCTCAAGACAATTGACATCGTATGAATAGAACTATCAAACTCATGATTTAGAGCTCGCGACTATAGTATTTACCTTGAAATCTGGAGACACTATTTGTATGGAGCCCAATTTAATGTATTAACAGATCATAAGAGCCTCAAGTATCTATTCTCTCAAAGGCAAAGAAGATGGATGGACCTGCTGAACGATTATGATTCACCCTGGCAAGACTAATGTGGTAGCGGACACTCTAAGAAGGAAGACCGTGGTATCGATGGATTATTTGACGGTCCGAGAGATGAAGTTGTTAAAGGATGTAATGGGATGGCATCCAGTGCCGCCCCTTAGTGATGGGGTAAGTATGAACACTGATATAAGGGTAGAACCCTGATTGTTTCAGCAGATCCGGTTGGCTCAAAAGATGGATCCCCAGCTCATGAAAATTTTGGAAGAGATGAAGTTGGGAAGGAAAGGTTATTTCTTTGTGAGCAGTGAAGACTTGTTGAGATTCAAAAATCGGGTATGTATCCCGAATGATGAGGATGTGAAGGAAATCATCTTAGAGGAAGCTCACCACTCTCATTATACTATACATCTCAGGAGTACTAAGATGTATCAGGACCTGAAGAAGACTTTCTAGTGGAATGACATGAAAAAGGACGTAGCACTGTTTTTTTCTAAGTGCTTGACATGATAGCAAGTGAAAGTTGAGCATCAGAGACCTGCCGAATTGTTGCAGCTCTTACCCGTGTCATGATGGAAATGGGAATACATTGCGATGGACTTTGTCTTCCATTTGCCTAGAATGAGTTCTGGGCATGACAGTATATGGGTCGTTGTGGACCGGCTAACCAAAGCTACACACTTCTTGCCGATTCGCATGAACTACACCTTGGATAAATTGGCCCAGTTATGCATCAAGAAAATAGTGAGATTACATGGAATACCAGTCGTCATCGTGTTCGATAGGGACACTAGATTTACCTGTAGATTATGGGCTAGTATGTAGTCAGCCTTGGCGAAGAGACTTACTTTAAGCACTGCTTTTCACCCCCAAACTGATGGATAATGAGAAAGAACTATCCAGACATTGGAAGACAAGCTAAGAGCTTGTGTCACTAATTTTAAGGGAAATTGGAATGATCATTTACCCCTGCTTGAGTTTGCTTATAACAACATCTTCCAAACTAGTATTCAGATGATGCCTTTGAGGCTTTGTATGGAAAGAAGTGCAAGTCACCTATTTCTTAAGACGAGATTGGTGAAAAAAGGCTTTTAGGGTAAAAAATTGTCCTAGTGACCTCAGAGAAAATTGCTTTGATTTGAGAAAGGTTCAGGACAGCTCAGAGTGGGTAGAAGAGTTATGCCGATAACCGAAGAAGAGACCTCGAATTTGAGGTGGGTGCTCTAGTTTTCTTAAAGGTGTCGCCAACAAAGGGCATCATGAGATTTGACGAGAAAGGGAGTTGATCCAACTTTTTATCGGACATTTTCAGATTCTAGAGAGAAATGGAGGCATGGCATATCGACATGCCCTACTGCCCGAATTTGCGAACATACACAATGTCTTCCATGTGTCCTTGTTGAGGAAGTATCAGTCTGACCCGTCTCATGTTTTGAGGTATGAACCTATACCGATTAGAGAAGACCTAACCTTCATTGAGCTGCCAGTTCAGATATTGGATAGAAGGGTACATGTATTGTGTAATAAGGAGATTCGTCTGGTCCGTGTTTTATGGCAATACCATTCAGGGGAAGAGTCAACCTGGGAACGGGAAGATAAGATCCGGGATAAGTATCCCCATTTTTTTGATTATAAGATCTATGAATTTGAGGAAAAAATCCTTTTTAAGGGGGGTATGATGTAAGGAATCAGACTTTTCCGACGTATTGTAGTGCGCCAACGAGTCGTCAGCAAGAGGGCGTTAGTGCGAGGGCACTTGTGAGAGCGATTGCGCATGGGTGGATACGTGTTAAAGCACGCGCGGGGGCACATGTGTGTGCATGGGTGAGAGCACAGATGTGGATACGCACAGTTCGGTGCGGGTGTGTGTGCGTGCGGTAAGGTGCAGATGAATAAGTGTGATGTTGAGCACAACGGGTGCGCGATGATGCGCGGATGGGTTGTGCGCTGGGGTGTTTGGGGTGCTGTTGAGCGCAGTTGGTTGTGGTGCGCAGGCGAGCGCAGTTGGATATGGAGGCGTCTTGTGAACGTGGGCAGACGCGTTCATTGCTGATAGCATGGGCATTTGTGTGCACCATTGGGCGAGGGTCGTGTACAGTAGTCTGGGGAGCTCTTTCTCTCTTGTTCTCTCCCTCTCCATGCATGTGTGCCATGTGGTACAAGCATGCTCCAGCCCATAATCATGATGTCTCCCATGCTTGCTCCCTCACTCTCCTCTTGCATGCCACTTGTCAATTACATGCTTCGATCCCATGATGATCTCTCATGCTTGCCCTTCTCTCTCTCCTCATGCATGCCCGCTTAGATGTCATGTGGCAATTGCATGCTGCTACCACCTAAGCTTACTTATACCCCCTTCACACCCATCCATAGGGTTTTCTATCTCGACTCCCTACCCTCTCTCACCCACATTCTCCCCCTCTTGCCTTATGACTTTGAGCTTTGAGACTTTTCCCAGCCTTAAGCCTTTGAGTTTGAACCCATCCTTTGGAGCTTGGCATTTACAGTGAAATCTATGTGGAGCACTTTAGAGTTTCATTTAGTGTTGTAAGTGGATCTGGTTTCCATATTTTCATGCTTTAGATTGATTCATGTTTACTTAGCTTATCGAAGTATGATATTTACGTATGAGTATGGGTATGAAAATTGGTGCGGGTGCATATTACTAATATCCTACTAGAGTGTGCTCTATTTTCCAAAACTATCGCTACGGTTTGAGACATTGTTTGAGTATCCTATACATCTCCTAAGATCATGAAATTTCGTAGAAATGTAGCTCATTGAGTCTATTTTATCATGGAAAATACCTCTTGCTAATATTACTGTTGGTTTAAAATTTATTTACCGTTTTCTAAAGCATTCCAGATTTGTGAAATGCAATTTCAAGGATTTGACATGTTTTTGTGTAGAGATTTTCACTGATCAAAACATATCAGAATGAGGTCAAACCATGTTTAAAATGATAGCTAAATGAATCTATTTTGAAAATTGTTTTGGAATAATGATAAAATTCCCTGTAGTTTGAGAGTTATGCCCAATTTCCATAAGGATATCGCACTAGGTTTTCTACTATAAAAATAGGAACTTTCCAGAACTGTTACATGTTTTTAAACAAAATATATCAGAATAAGGTGGAACAACTTCTAAATGAAATATTAATGTGTCTACTCTAAAAATAATTTTTAAATCATGATAAAATTCCCTATGGTTTGAAAGTTATGCCTATGTTCCTCTGAGTATGTCATCCTTGATTTTCTATTGTGAAAACAGGGGTTTTGTTCAAGAACATCAAATAGTTTGGCAAACTTCAACCTAAAATTTGCGGTTACCCCCTTCATGAAAGTTTTGTTTTCATGAGCCTAGATTGTTAAAAGTGGTCTCAAGTCCAAATCATATTTTTATCTCATGATATGCCTTTATAAGTGGACAATGCTCAGTGTGAAAAACCAAAAAAATAATTGAAAGGCCTCTTTTGAGCTAATAAGCCTGATGATATGTAGTATGCTTTGGACATATTGTAGTTTCATATGATCTCTATTATGATACATGTGCCTGAAAGCATGCTCAGTTATGAAATGAATGCATGATAATGAGGCATATTCTGTTATGAAATAAAAGTATGTTATGTTATAATATGAATGCATGTAGTAAGACATGCTTTGTTATGATATGTGTATATGTTATGATGCATGTTATGTTGTGACATGTGTGCATGATTTTAAGACATGCTTTGTGATATGTGATATGTGAGATATGATAAGACCTGTGTGGTCAGCTATGTGATAAGTGCTTTGTGACTCATAGACATGCTTTAAGCGTATTGCATGACCATACTGTTATATATGATTGATTGGCATGCTTTGAGCGTGTTGCATAACCATACTCTGCTACGTTATTGATTGGTATGCTTTGAGCATATTGCATGACTATACTGTGGTAAGTGATTGATCAACATGCTTTGAGCGTATTGCATTGCATGAATTGTGACCTCTCCGATGTCCCCAATGATAGGACGGGAGTCGGGGTAGAGGATGTTTGGGTGGTCGCTCCCCCATTCATAACGATTGACACCCAAAAGGTGTAACACTCCTAGTTAAGGTGACGTAAGGGATAGTGTCTTGCAAGGCTATCGTCTATCAAAAGCCCCAAAGCGCGCAGGGAACTGTGTGTGTTTGTGTGTGCGAAAACAATACGAAATGGATTCCCCCATTTGTCATTGTTTTCCCTCCTGAGTGATGATAGAAATCCTAAGCAATGGGATTGGCTTGGTCTGATGGATAGGGCTTCTACTTCAGGAGTAGGCGAATTAGAGAGTGAGTTAATTGGTAATTGTTGATGCTTACCTTAATATGTTGATTTGCTAAGATTTGTATGGTTGAATGATTTGATTGATCTCTGCTTCATGTCATATATGATTGATCTAATTTGTCACTGCTTCACTATGAATCATGCACAGTGCATCGATAGATATGATTACGATGCACTACTCATGTTTCATAAGAATGGCATAGCACCTTGAGCATCGTTGTGAGATGATATTTATAGGTAGGAGAGCATGACACCGTGATCAACTTACTGGGCTTTACAACTCATCCCTTTAACTTTCATCTATGTAGAGTAACAGTTACGAGTTGTGGACGGGCGGTTTGGTGATCATGACTGATAGGTGGAGTCCCGTACTTCTTGTGAAAGCCTCTTTTCAATTGTATGTGATAGATGGCATATTTTCAATATAGTCCACTTGTTTTGGAAGTATGTATTGTTGTTGGGCCTTTGGTGCCTTGGACTCTCTTGTAATATTTTGGATCTATCTTATGAAATTTTAGCACTTGGATTGTTTAGTATTTTTGTGGTTTGTGTGCTTGTTAGTTTTGTTTTTTTTTTTCATGGTTGGCTTTGATATCCATCTTTTTAAAGGGTTGAGCATACTCCCACCTGAGGGGCATTTGCTACATGTGGTCGCAGTTCCTCTCCCTATCACCCTCCGACGTGTACAGCAGGGGATAGGGGGACGGGGTCGTGACACCTATGCTACAGGTTTCAAAACAATACCAGACCACGACCGTTGCATCCAAAATGTCGAAAACCCTTATGGACCAAATTTCGGCTCAATCAGACCTCTCAAGAACATTTTGGACCCAAATTACCTTGAAAGAGTAAAGTCGTACACTATTATAGTGGGGCCTCGCCAAAACCAGTCCCCAATCATGGAGATTGTGATTTTAACCTCTCGAGATGACTTGTAAACACCCACCCATCCCTCGATTGAAGTCGGATGAAGCTCAAATTTGGACCTGAGATAGGTCCCTCTCATTTTGATATATGGCACGTGTCGTCGCGCCACCCAAAATCAAGATTTTTTTAGAGAGAAGATGAGCCCGAAACCATGGAAAAGAGAGCTTTTGAAGAAAAGGACATCTCAAACTTTGTGAAATAATAAAACTCGAGAACTGTACATCAGATCATCAAAAAGATAGTGGCAATGGAACCATATCACAAAGTGCTACAAACTGGTACAACTGTTACATTCAATCCAAGGTCAAATAAACCGCAAAATCCAAGGAAGAGGAAAATAAAGACGGCCTGGTTGCTGGAATCCCTTTTTGGTGATCTATCGAAAACATAAAGTACTTCAAGCAAGGACAAAAAAAGGATAAAATCGGTGCAAAAGAACTATGGAAGTCTCTTCTTTTATCTACAATCAAAATAAAAGAATCGAAGGAGAAAAACTCACGATCTAACCAGGTTTCCACCGCTCAAGAAAGAGTTTTCAGCAAGATGATCAAAGGACGTCAAAATCTTCAAAATCAAACAAACATCAAGACTGTGATGATCGATCTTCATAAACGCTATCACAAACATCTGAAAAAGCTTCCAAGACTTGGAAATAGTAAAAACCCCCTCAGAGAGGGATGGTTTCATCATTAGCACATAAGGTTTTAAGGGCATTTTTGTCTTTATTCTTAAATTAGAGATTTTATTGTAATTAAGTTTAGTTTTGAGCATCCACCCCTGTTTTGTGGATCATCTCTAAATATAATCCTAGGGAAATTGTTAAAGGACCAAATCATTCATTAACGAAATAGAGGCATTGATCTTGCTTCTACTTGTCTTTTTGCTTCTAACCCTTGGATCAAGCGTCAAAGAGAGAAAATTGTCCAAAGAGAAAACTACCCCTACCCTTTACTAACCGCGTGGATCAAAACCCTTTCTCCCTCTCCTTTCTTTCCTCTCTCTCTCTCTCTCTCTCTCTCTTCACCTGTTACTTGCTCTGTGCAGTAACCTGTACTAGCGCAGAACACACAGTCGTGTCTCTCTCCCCGCGCATCTTTACTGTAGTCGTTGCCATACCTGCGGTAACATATAACACCCTGCTATCCTACATACGCTCCACCCAATACCCTTCAGAGTTAACCTAAGGATTCCAATCCTCAGATTATCGCTCTAACTTCCTCTCTATACAGTCGAGTTGAGTCATGAGAGGCACATACACTCTCTCCATCAATCACCCGAGAGGAGTCTTCCTGAGTCGAAAAATCCAGAGGGAAATCATCATCACCTCCAATCACCCGAGGCTACAGCGTCTATGTGGAGAGGGGAATCTTCATCACGTCTCTCCCTTATCCAGTTCATTCGTCAGCCAGCCCCCATTCAAGCGAATCATTATAGAGGGGTACAACTGACTCCAAATTGTAGCTTCCAACAAGAGAGAACAAAACAACGAGTTGAAAAAGTCTGAGGAGAGTCCGTGATCAAACTGCACTAGTAGACAGCTGGAGGGCTACATAATTGTTCTAAGAGGGAAAACTACCTCGGTGTGTCCTAAACCCTAAAAACGATGAGGTAAGCGTCAAAACATCCCTTGTCATAAAAACTCTTGCTTTGTTGGTTCTTATCCACACATAAGAGAGTACATGGCCAATGCGTGCAACTTCCATGATTGTTTGAGAGAGGATTTTTCCCATCCGTGCGAAGAAAAATCAGATCCGACCACTAGTATAAATAATAAAGCATATGTTTCTGATATGATGTTCACAAGTGAATTTTGCCTCGAATGTGATGTCCTCTAATTTTCCATTTGGAGTCTAATGTTTGTCTAAACATTCTGTATTTTTTTTAACGCATCCACATTTCGAAGTGATTATGCTACAAACACATGAATTGAATGAGCGACTACCTTAAGAACATATGCCTTGTTGTGGACCGGACAGAACATGAAGTTAGGATGACCATTATTTCAAAGGATTTTTGTATATTTTGAATTTTAGGTGAAAATTTTTCAGTGATTCAATAGAATTTTCTTATAATATAATAAAAATAAATCATATATAATAATATAATATTATTATATTTAATATATTTATATATAATAAATATTATATATATAAACATTGTAAATATAAATATTAAGTATATATAACAGTATTTTATATATTTTATTAATGTATATTTGTATTATATATAACATATAATAATAATATAGTATTATATATAATATCTGTATATCTGTATTATATAATATATAATATATAATATATAATATATAATATATAATATATAATATATAATATTTATGTATTATATATAATATAATAATAATATATGATATTTGTATATG
>NW_006494865.1:1111016-1148579 GCF_000471905.2 Amborella trichopoda
AGAGAGAGAGAGAGTTTTGAATCCCCCCATTAGACTTATGGGTGAAAATTACTATACAACTAAGGTGTACTTCTAAATTTTGTTGGCTTGAAAATCTATGTGCTTTCCATAGTCCATCGATTGTGGAATTCTTTCCCAAGGAAGTGATCACATTAATTTACAATTACTGTACATTATAAGAAAAAGTTATTGCTTATTTGAATGATTTTCTATTCATATTTATGATTGCTTCCCGTTGATCTCATTTTGTTTGTGAACATCTTCTCAATTGCAGAAAATCAAGAAGCCCAACAACCACTAATAAGTTATTCTCTCTAAAGCCCTTGCTCTTAAACAGACATTTCTTTGCTCTATATAGGTATAAGCCAGTAGTAATACAAATAATAATAAAATAGGAATTTTTATATTTTCTCATTGTTTGCCATATTATATTCAATGAAACAGTTGATAAAACCACTAGCCAATTACTTAATTTGTAATAGTTCATGCATGAACCCATAAACCTACCAAAAGTCAATAGAATTGGCCTCATGTGCTTTTCTTTTTTTCTTTTTTCTTTTCTATTATTATCATGCATATTGTACTTCCATGAAATCAAATAAAATATGTTCATTTTTATGTTGTGCAATATTTATCTTCTCCTCTCTTATTTGTTGTATAATTTATTAAGTTAGTGTGCAATACATATTAAAAAATTGTAGTAACTACGTAATAACAGGAAGTGGGTCGTAACCCTAGAAACCACTTAATTCGTAAGAGGTCTTTGAGAAAATATCAACATAGAGATTCACATTCCAATGCTCATAAGAGAATGATTGAAAGGGCATATCAGCATGTTCAATACAAACAATCTCAAAAATCAAAAACTAATATTTCACAAGACGTTTCTACACCATTGACAACTACTATTCCTTCATCATCAAACCAATTCTCCAATGACAATATCCATGACCACTCAGAGAGAAGAGATCTTTTGTATATGGATATAGCTAATGGAATATATTAGCCAATGGAATATATCCATCAGTTTCTAAGGACACCTATATTATCGACAATGACAATGGTACAAACTCAAAATCATTGTCGTTCTATACAGATTTTGCTCACATATTTTTTGGAGAAAGAAAAACCTCTAAACTTCATTATCTTGCTTTCATTTCAGATATACTACTGACAAATACTATTTCTTCATCATCAAACCAATTCTCGAATGACAATATCCCTTACCACTCGGAGAAAAGAGATCCTTTGCATATGGATATAGATAATGGAATATATCTATCAACTTTCGAGGATACCTCATGTATTATTAACAATGATAATGGGTGCCATCTCAAGCCTCCCATTATTTGTCAACATTGTCGTGCTATTAAATTTCATTATGAACCTCCCGCTTTCTATTGTGGAGGAGGTGGAGTGAAATTAACTCATCCAAATACTTTGAATGAACTTTAGGAATAATTTACCCAATCATCATATCTTACAAGCCAACTCAAAAAAAATATTCGATGACATAATGGTGCATTCCAATTTACTATGTTTGTTACTGAAGATGTTAAAACAAGTTCTCAAAACAGAAGCGACATATATAATTTTAAAGTGAAAGGTCACATCCACCATCATCGTCCATCTGTAATCCCTAATGAACACTCTCTGAGGTTCTTGTAGTTATATTTCTATGATACAGATATTGAATTTGGCAATTGTCTCAAACATTACGACATGTTAAACCCCACATTGATTGAGCTTCTCACATAGATTTTACAGAAATATAATCCCTATGTCTCAGTTCTTTGAAGCTTCATTCATTACCATGATTTAAGACCATGTCGACTAGTTATCAATTGTGACCCAAGACTGGATCAAAGAGTTTACAATGAAGCTATTGTATCAGAAGTTGCTGCCATTTGGATAAAAACAGATATTGATTTAGGACCATTCAACATTTTTGTTATTAGAATGATTTATTTGTTTTTCCTATCAAATGCTCATAATAAGGTTTTGACAGAAGAAAGCATACAACTTATTAGGCATATGGTGTTCATTATAACAAAGTCGTTTGGTATGGTGTTGCTTATTTTCATTTAATACCTAAAAGGCATATCATCATTAGAGTTATGGTATAATATTATTGTCAATTATTCATCATTCATAAATTCATTACGTTACATGATATTCATAACAAAAATTAAAATAATATAATACAATTAGTTCATATATATGAGAAAATCATGATTGCTTATTTTATTCCTACGTGCAATGCGTGTAATTCAACTAGTCTTCTTTAAGCACATAGAGAGGGAGAGTAAAACATTCCAGTAGCGTGACTTCATACAACCAAACCCTATTACCAGCTATCTTTTCCGAAAGGATGCGATTAGCATGCGGCTAAGCCCTTACATGTGCAAATATGGAATTGGCAATAAATATATATTGTAAATATTGCTCATTGCCTCTCCGTCATCAGTTTTTCTGTAAAGAGGAAATGCAAAAAAGCTAGCTTCTCCTCTGAATCCTTCACTTCCTCTTCTTCTTTGAGCTTCTAGGTTCTCCTTAGAATTCTTTATCTGCTCTTCTTCTTTGCTCTCGTGGTTAATAGAGATGTGCTAGCCTTGGATTTAGAAGTTGACACTAGGGTTTGATAAGGTGAGAAGATAGATTCTGTAGGAAAAAGGGCTAGCGTATGAGATAGACACTGGAGAAGATTCATATTGGACATGCACAAAGAGCTTGAAGTTGCAGTTCTCGAGCCATGGTAGATTTATTTTTGAGAGTCAGTAGCAAAGCAGCGCATGCGTGCTCTGAAGGAGTGCGATATTTTCTAGAGAGAGAGAGTGAATGGTTTGAAAGTTTGAGATCCGCCATGTATTTTTCAATCCTTATTGTCTCCTTTGAAGCACTGGCTTTCTTTGCTACTCGCCAAGCATCTTCTCTTCTGGTTATCGACCCCTTTTCACCCCTTTCAAAAGATGTTTCAAGGTTGATCGAGTGGGTCTGAAGAACCTGGAACCTATCCTATTCTCCTGTTGTCTATTCGTTTGGGATCAAACCAGATTGCTTTTTATCTTTCTTCAGTCGTTGATGTTCGTAGAGTGACTGCTCGAAAACACTGGACAGTGTGGAACAAGTCTTTGACTATTGATCAATGGAAACTTAACGATCACTCATCCCTAGTCCTTACGATTCATTGTTGGGTGTATTTTTGAGTTCTCCCCCTTCACGCCTGGAACCTAGGCATCTTTCAGTGTCTTGCTAATCGTTGTGGGGAATATTGTGAAGTGGACTGCGGTTCTGTGGTGGGCCTGGATAATCAAAGTCTTACGACTACCTAAGTCTCCAATCCCTAAGCAGTTCTATCTCAAAGTTGGTCATGACTTTTTTCTCTTAGATATTATTGTTGAAGGCAATCCTCCCCCTCCTTATAATTCAACTTCGGATCATGATACAAAGACTATGACTGAAAATGAACCACTTGAATATTGGGTGGAGGTTGTCAAGAATCCTTCTTCCAAATCTCACAAACAAGCTTTAGCAAAGCCTTCCATTACGAGGCACATGGATCCTCCAGATCAACCTCTTCTTACAACTCAAATTTAGCAGTTACAGTGAGAAAAAAGTGGATCTCAAACAGTCGTTTGTTTAAAGCTGATTTCAAAGGATTTTCTTTTAATGGTGCAAAAACCTCTAAGGAAGGTTCGATTGGATTGTCTTTGAACGGTGTTACCTCTTTAGATAGGGACCCGAGACCCTACTCCTTTGTTTCTTCTCCTAGAAAAGCTACGGTAGGCAAATTCCTTAGATGGGCTATTGATCTTCCTATTATCATGAAAGGTAATAATGCGTCTGGTGCAAACCCCCCTCATTTGGGTAGTGCATGTGATTGTCTTGCTATTATGGAAGGTGTAGATCCCTCCTTGGATGGTGCACCCTCTTTGGATGGTGAAGAAGCTAATTCGGAAGTGGAGGTTGCAGTTAATGGTCCAATCATGGCTCTGGTTCTGGCACATACTATTACTGTTGTACCTTTGGCAGTCGTTGCCCCTTAGTTTCTTGACAACCTGACACAAGTGTATGATGTTGATCTCCTTCTGGTTACTACTGAAACGCTGATTGATCTCCCCAACTTTCAATCCGAGAACCATGTTGCGTGGGATATGTTAGGCGATATGGTTGCCTCCTTCCAAGCACCAATTCAGCAGGTTCTCACTTCTATGGATGCCAGCCCAAGCAGCTGTTAAGGCAATGACCAACAATGTTGTCCCTCCTTCTATGGTTGATACCTCTATGGAGGACTTGAATGCTTCCTCTTTTCCACCTGCTCCTGCTCTTGCAAGTGAATCTCCCATCATCAACCTTGATGAATCTGATGTTATTCCCTCTTTAGAATCCCAAGCCACTGTAAAAGCTGAAGGCAAGAGCATAATTTCACACAAACCTACTTGTTCCTCAGCTAGACTTGCAGCTCGATGCACCACACCTCGCTCGGTGGCTGGTGGTATTTCATTTAGAGACACTTGTAATCAAGATCACCCCCTGGTTAACTCTAGCTCTTATTCCTCAACTACCTCGGACTAAGATGGTGGCTTTGGTAGGTTGGAAAGTATCTAAATTTTTTATGAAGATCATTAGTTGGAATGTGCAGGGACTTGGAGAAGATCCCAGGCGAAAAGATATCCAGACATGCTTAAAAATCTCAGTGTTTTCCTCTTGTGCTGCCAACTAACCCTAGGCTTCAAAGTGAATTTTCGTAAAACCTTTATGGTTGGAGTTTCGTGTGCCAGTGATTTCCTTCACTCTTTGGTTCTTATTCTTGGTTGAAGAATTGACTCTTTCCCTCTCAAATATTTGGGCGTTTATATCTCAGATTCGAAGCTTCCTAGGTTTGTGTGGGACCCTCTAATCTAGCAGTACCAAGTTAAGTTGGATCTCTGGAAGTCTAAGACTCTTTCCTTGGGAGGTCGTATTACCCTTGTCAAATCCACCTATGCAAATTTACCCATTTATCTCAAGTCCATTCTACGAATGTTAAGCGATCTTATTAAAATCATTGAAAGGTTTATGCACAACTTCATATGGGGTTCGTTCGATGATGATCATAGAAAATTCCATTTGGTATCATGGGGTAAAATTTTCACTCCAATAAAAATGGGTGGTCTAGGAATTCGAAAGCTTAAGTATATGAATTCGACTATTCTCTTAAAGTGGTGGTGGAGAATGATTCAAGGCTCTAGTCAGCTATGAAAAGATGTCTTAGCAACAAAGTATGGTTTTGAACCTTTCCCTCTGGTTAGGTGCCTCGATCTCACCCTCTAGATCTAGATGATCGAGCGTCATGCATCTCGAGATTCAAAAAACCTCAGACTTTGACATCGCTCTCTCGGGAATCTTCACAGGAGCGAGGGCATGTATACCAATCGATGAGAGAGGAATTTAAGGTGGGTTTGGGACCTACTCGGGCTGGCTTACGTGGGTGCCCTCTTAGATCAGGAAGAAAGCCCCTCACTCATAGAACTGGTTCGAAATCGCCTCCCTTAGCCTGTACTCTCCTGTTTCTGTAATCACACACACATGGTTAATTTTAAAAGACAAGTGGACCAAAAGAGACCCCACCTTGTCTTTGAGCCAGTGTACACATTTGTGCACATCCAAGAGAGGAAAGGGGAAAAGAATAGATGAAAGAAGAAGAAAGGGGTAGAGCAACGGAATGGGGAAGATCAGAATTTGACAAGGTGAATAGACTTAACATAGCAACCAGACCAACAAGTGATTGATCCGGTGTGGTAGCAAAGCGGATATGGTAACTAAACTGGCAAAACAGCATCGCTACTAGACGTCAGAAACATCATCGACTAGTCTGGCACCATGTCCAGCCTATCATGGCAGTAAGGTGGGCACAATATCTAAGACCAGCTCAACGACAATACTGTTAGACGACAAGATTGTTTGAACGTATTTTTCAGCGCCTTAGTCCCTGGTAGGAAGCAGGTCAATAAAGTCTACAAAACAGTGGAAATTTTTGACAATCTCATAATATCCCTAGATTTGATCAAGGTCATCATCAACACTTCAAAAGACCACTTGCCAAGTTTCATCGCGACCAGACATGTCTAAGGCAGTGAACACAAAGAAATAATTTCAACAAAATCAGTCTCTAGCACCCTCAAATGGATCCCATAACTAGACATATCCTTTTGGTGCATCAAACAGTTGTGGGACCACCACAATATATTCGACATGGTCGAAAACCCTTTGGGTCAAGTTTCAGCTTAATCGGACACTCTAAGACAAAGTTATGAGTAAAACACTAAAAATAGGGTAGGCTACACACTATTCTCGTGTGGCCTCACTGCACCAAAATACCATTAAATGTGGCTATTTTCATAGTCATGGACAGTCAATTTTGGGGCCCATATTTTAATCATTCCAAGTCAGATCACTCTCAAATTAGGTGAGCGTGTTCGTCTCATCAAGACGAACAATTCGATATATGATACGCCCCTTGATGACGCTCGAGCAGAGAGAAAAAGTAAATAAAAGTTTCTGATCCATGAAGGCAGTTGCAAAAAATTCAGCAGCAGCACTCCTCGTTCAAGTAACCAGATCACAACCATTGCATACCTGATCGGCATGAAACCAATTGCATTAGGTGTGTGATGTCTGAGGCTATCTTTGGTCCGATCTTCGCATACGATGAACGGTTGGATTTCATGTACAAAGGCGTCAAAGCTGCTAAAAATTTTAGCCGCTGGATTTTAAGATTTCGGCCAAAAACGCAAGACGACAAAATCTTCATCCGGACACGAAATCAAGCTACGTTCGTTGCAACATGATCGTGACATCATGCTTTGTGTGATTCAATGAAGAAATCACAAAGAACCATCAAGGAACGAACACACAATTGATCGAAAATTTTCAAGACTCATCCAAACTTCAAGTCTATTGATCATGGATCGAAGTTAGTATTAAAATGATCGCCATGCCGAGTCTTACAAGAAAACAATAATATTTCGATCAAATAGGCATCAGAATGACCTGGGGTTAGCCACGAAAGATCACACAACTTCTCGTGCAGTAGTAGGGATTGTTATGAAATTTCACACATTGTAAAGCAAAGGCAAAACACTCCTTCTGCACCCATTTTTAGAATATTTTAAAATTCAAGTAAATTGTAATTATCTTCAATTCTAGGTAGGTTTTGGGCGTACAGCCATGTTTTAGCTCAATTCTATATAAACAGGCACTGTCTCATTGTATAAGAGATGGATTCATTCTTCTTGGATCAATCAATAAAATTATGATTTTTGCTTGAGTTCGTGGGTACGTCTTGGAGAGAGAAAGAGGAGAGAGTAAAAAAGGGTCGGTACCCTTTCGGCTGGAAACTTTCTCTCTCCTCTCTTCTCACTCTATCTTTTTCTTTCTCCTCCTCTTTTTCTCTCTCCTCCCCTCTTTCTCTCTCCACTGTTCTTTTCTTCTCATCTTTATCTCTTTCTCTCTTCCCTTTTTCTCATCTCTATCTCTTTCTCTCTCTCCCCTTCTCATCACTATCTCTTTCTCTCTCTTCTTTTCTTCTTATCTCTATCACTTTCTCTCCCTTCCCTTCTCTTCGACATTCATCTCTATCTCCATCCATCATCCTCTAATGCAAGAGGCAAAGCTTAGCGTCGGTTGATTCGCTATTTCTTCTGTTACAGCCAGCGACGCCTAGCGCTGGTTGGTTTTCTCTCTTTTTTGTCACAACCAGTGAAGCCTAGCACCGGTTGGTTTTCTCTCTCTTTTGTCACAACAGGCAAAGGCAAGCACCAATTGGTTTTCTCTCTCTTTTGTCAAAAATGGTGAAGCCTAATATCGGTTGGTTTTCTCTCTCTTCTATCACAACCGATGAAGCTTAACGTCGATTGGTTTTATCTCTATTCTATTACAATTGGTGAAACCTAGTGCTTGTTGGTTTTCCCTCTTTTCCTCTATCAGTTGATGAAGCCTAACGCCAATTGGGTTTCTCTCTCTTCTTCTGTTAGTCGGCAAAACCTAACATCGATTGGTTTTCTCTCTCCTCATCTGTCAGTTGGTGAAGCCTAGCACCGCTAATTTCCTCTTTCCTCTTCTGTCAATTGGTGAATCCCAGTGCCAATTGGTTCTCTCTCTCCTCTTTGGTCAGTCGGTGAAGCTTAACGTCGACTTGTTTTCACTCTCCTCTTCTAACACAGTCGGCAATGTCTAACCCCGACTGCATCTTCCTTCCCTCTCTCTCCTTTATCCTCTCGTCTTTCATACTCTTCTCTTCCTTTATTCTCCCTCCTTTTTTCTTTCCCTTTTTTTCTTATTCTTTCCTCTTAGCCTTAATTTTGCCACTTCATCGTTCGGCTAAGAGGGATTAAGGTTAGCAACTCATGGTAGTTCTTTCGTCTTGTTGTAATGTTGTTGTGTCAGGATTACTTTGCCCGCTTTATTACCACGACAGACCGACCATCGTGCCTAGCTAGTCGGCATTGATAATGACCTCTAGTAGTAATCCTGTGATCCGATCTTAGTTACCGAGCCCATTTTGCTACCACGTCATGCCAACTATCCACCAACCTAGTCAATGCTCTAATCCTCTCGCTTAGTCGAATTCTTCTCTTCCCCATCTTTTTTCTCTTCTTCTTTTTGAATGTGCATGCTTGTGTACGTTTATCAAAGAGGAAAAGGGTGAGGTCTGACCCACTTGTCCTATAACCTTTGCCATATATGTGTGTGATTGCAAAAAGTAGAAAATAGGAATGATACAAGCCAAGGGAGGCTATTTCGAACCAGTTTTATTACTAGGGGGCTTTCTTCGTGATCTAAGAGGGTGCCCATGCGAATTAGGCTCAGTAAGTCTTGAACCCACCTTCAAATTCCACTCACCGGTTGGTAACACCTGCCCCAGTTCTCAAACGAACTTCTCGAGAGAGAGATCTAAAAAAAGTCCTGGGTCTTCCCTCAAAACCTAAGACACGCGTCGCTTGATCCCTAGAGGATCCAGAGGGCGAGATAGAGGCACCTAACCAGCTTGGAAACTCCACTGGGGACTTATTACCCCTTAGTCGGATTGTTCTTGTTGACTAGTTTCTTTCTTTATTATCTTCTTTCATTATCTTTTCACATTTCATTATGGCTTGCGGGTTCGGTAACCCATTTATCCGGATCGGGGATTTTCTTTTCCCCGTATTCGAGAGTGTCCTTAGGGAACAAGTTCCTTTAACTTCATTCCCAACCATCCTCTCTAGCAAAGACCCCTTGTCTAGCTCCAAGGTTTTAACTTGGACCGGTGTGAGGTGGGACCTAAAACACCCTTACTCCCCATCTCTTCAATCTGGCGGAAACTCCACCAAGGCGCCCTACATCGGTAGCACTTCTGTTGCCCCACACAGCATGCACCCAGCCACTGGCAAGTCACTTACCGGTCATGCTCTTAAGGTACGCCAGAAGGCTGCCTTGTTGCTTTCTACAAAAGGCAAACAAGCAGCCATTGCTTCTGTGGGTCTCCATAGGGCTACCCCCCACATTTCGACACCATTAGTTCTATCCCTAGAGGCTCAACACATCGAGGTGGAAACCCCACGGTCTCCATCCCTCACACACACCACAAGGCTCGTGGGTTACCCAGTCGAGCCACACCTCAAGGCAATCCTTCTGTCACCTCGAGACCATGTTTAAGATCGAACCTTTTAAGGCCAGGTCCTTTGCACACTACTCATATGCATCTCACTGCAAGCCAACCCGAGTACATAGGAGACGACCTTCTTATCCTCGTGCTTTGCACACACAAGCGCACCCTGTAAGGGACAAGCTTACACCTATTCTCTTGCAGACACTTGCCAGACCACTTGCTCGAGCCCGGGTTGACCCCCAGGTCACCCGTGACCACCCTTCTTCAAGGGGTGCACATGCATCATCAACTCAGACGCCTTCTTGCCCACGACTCAGGCCTCCTTATAAGTCAATCATGCTCTGGCCCACTCCTTCTTCATCGAGCAAGCACCTTTAGCCATAATACTTGAAGGTTTTCCCTAAGAGTATCATCCTTAACCAACCCCGTCACTTTGGTCGTATCTCTCGAGTCCACAAGAGACCTTAGGGCAGTGACTTGACGGAAGATCGAGTCCTTCATCCTCCCCGGCCCAAGATGACTGCAGTTCCTGGCCCTCATCTGTTGTCACACCTGATGGAGACAACTCTCTCCTCTGCAAGAAGAGCTGACTAGCCGTAACCTAGATCGTAATTTTGGCATGAGGTCCATCAAACCCTCAAGACTAAACGTGATAGAGGTCTGCAAATTTTGACTAAGGAGGTGACCAAGGCAATCAAAACAACCAATTCTGACAACCCTCTTCACCGGAATCCCTTTTAGTCCCTTCAGACAATGAAGCCTGAAGAAGAGCTCCATGAGCCCTGTGTTGTGGTTACTGTTGTAGAAAAAGACCCAACCACTCAACAGCCACGGTCTCAAGACCGTCGAGAACCGATCCAAATGCGATCCACTTACAAGAGTCGAGTTTAGTCAGGGCATGCTAGTCCCCTGCTGACTGACTTACCACGTAGGGCCTGCCAACCTCACAAGCCCTCTATTGCCACTAACGTCGACTTCCATAGTGAAACAGTCAGCGTAATGGTCGTAAGGGAGCCTGGTGATGCGCAGGAAGAGCATATGAACAAGTTTGAGGATATGGTTCTCGCGATGAGGGAAAAGATCGATCGTATTGATGCCGCACGCTAGTCGGCTAGCCATGAGGTTAATTCCCATCACTCTGATGGTGCACCTTCATGACAGCCCCTCCCTCTACCTCACAGGACATTTTTGTCCCTCATCCACTCTCTAAGACGGACATTGACACTATGGTCACCCATAGCCTAGAGCACCGAAAAATCTCGGGGATACAGGGCACAACGCCTTATCAAAGGCCATACCCCTCGTATATTGACCTGGTCCCGTTTCCCTCAGACTATAAGAAAGGGAAGTTTCATTTTTTCAATGGAACCACATCCCCGAACCAGCATATTGCCCACTTCCAGGCAGCATGTCAAGAAATATCGACTAACGGAAGACTTCTTCTCTGACAGTTCGTTGAGACCCTAAATGGCCCAGCATTTCAATGGTATGCCCGGACTTCCTCCAAACTCAGTGCATACATGGGAGGATATGGATAAACTATTCTATCAACTCTTCTATGAGGTCGAGAAAGGTTCAAACCATCAAACTTCTCACCTTGACCCAAGACCTCGATGAGCCCGTCAATTAGTTCATATAAAGATGGAGACACTTGTCTTCTTGCCATCCTAATCCTATGCCTGAGAAGGAAGCAGTCCAAACTTGCCTGCTGATCTTTCGACTCGAGATCGCTCTACATATTGAGGCCTCTAATTTGACCTCCATGTCAAAGCTGATCTCTAAATCAATATGCATAGAAAGTCTATCAAACCACCATGGTGTGACATGACAACCATCTACAAGTTCAGCAAACAACCAAGGCAATGGTAACTCTCGAAATAACACACAGGGCAGCCAATAGAACGAAGTTATCAGTGCAGTCGTCATGGTCACTGATTCAAAGATGTCTCCCTCCCAAACTTTGGATGTCTCCAAAGGGGTAAGCATAGCAAAGGTAACACCCCAGGCTGGTAAGCAACAACAGTCGTACCTATCCAACCATCTACACAAGTGACTGGAGCAAGAACACTGAAGACTAATAGCGATAAAGTGAAGTACGATGTAATTGGGCACTTGAGAAAGCTTCCAGCCCTTCTAAGTATCTATGATGCCCTCTTTCTATCTAGAGATTATCGTGTGCCCCAGTGCAAGCTCTTTCTAACTCAGAGGTATACGAGACCGAAGTGGAGCCCAATGAGGTTGACCAAGCCATCCTAAGTGGGTGCTTGGCAATCTCTTTCTCCGAAGACGATCTTCAGTTGGGGCGTAAATTCCACAATTTTCGCTCTTTGTGAATGGTGAACTCCACGCTTTTCCTATCAACCGGATCATAATGAATGGAGGGTCAATAGTCAACTTGATTCTACCCAATTGGGATTTGGGTCTGACGACCTCACTCCTACTAACATCACCGTGCAAGGTTTCAACCAATTAAGAGAGAAGCCAGCTGTCACAGTGCGCCTTCGGCTAAAGATTGATGACCTCAACAATTACGCTCAGTTCAACGTAATCGACACCGATAGCTCTTACAACTTCCTGCTTGGTAGTCCTTGGCTTCACGATCAGGGGGTGATTCCTTCCACACTCCACCAATGCTTCAAATACAACCGAGATGGTAGACAGCACACGGTTTATGCTAATAAAACACCATTCCCTGTTACTGGGACTCACTATGTCGACATCAAGTACTATTTCATAGACCTTCCAGTGTTAGCAAAGTCAAAAGATGATGATTGGAGGCCTGTGAGAGAGACACCTCGATCTTGCCCTCGGGATCTGGATGATTGGGTGGCACGCGTCTCGGGTTTCGAGGGAAGTCCCAAGATGTTTCTGAGATTGCTCTCTCGAGAACCTTGTTTTTGAACGGGGGCAGGTGTTATCAATCGGTGAGAGGAATTTTAAAGGTGGGTTTGGGACTTACTTGGGCTGGCTCATGTGGGTGCCCTCTTAGATCACGAAGAAAGCCCCCCAGTAATGAAACTGGTTTGGAACTGCCTCCTTTGGCTCGTATTCTTCTTATTTTCCACAATTACACACATATATGCTAAATGTTGTAAGACAGGTGGCTCACCCTTTTCCTCTTTGATGAACATACACAAGCAGGTGCATTCAAAAAGTAGAAGAGAAGACAGACAAGAGAGAGAGGAGTTTGACTAAGCGAGAGGATCAAGCTGACGAGTATTTGGCTTAACGTGGTAGAAAAATGGGCTCGTACTAAGACCGGCTCACAGGATCACTACTAGACATCATTACCAATACCGACTAGCTAAGCACAATGATCAGTCTGTCATGGCAATAAAGCGGGCCAAGCAAACTTGGCAGAACAACATTACAGTTAGACTACAGGACTTTCATGAGAGGTTAACCTCAATCTCTCTTAGTCGAACGAAAGAATGGCAGAGTGGTGGTAATGGGGGAAAGAATGAAGTATGAGAAGAAGGGAACTAACAGAGGGAGGGAGAAAAGACAAGTGGATAAATGAGGGAGGCAAGGAAGATGCAGTCGACGCTGGACATTGCCAACTATTTTATAACAGAAAAGAGAGAAAAGGTAGTCGACGATAGGCTTCGCCGATTATCAGAAGAGAAGAGAGGAAGATAACCAATCGGTACTAGGCTTGCATCGATTACAATGGGAGAGAAGCAAGGGCGAGAGATTGAGCCGGCGCTAGGCTTCATCGACTGTAACATGAGAGGAGAGAGAAATCCAATCGGTGCTACGGTTCACTATCGGTTAGGGAAGAGAGGAGAGAAAAATCCAACTTGCACTAGGGTTCATCGATAGTTAGGGAAAAGATGAGAGAGAAATCTAACTGGTGTTGGGGTTCGTCGATTGTTTTGGAAGAGAGGATAGAGAAAACCCCACCCGTTGCTGAGGATTAAAGAAGAAGAAGAGAGGAAAAACCCCACCCAACTGTGGGGATGAAAGAGAAAGGAGAGAGAGAAAACCCCACCTAATGTTAGGGATGGAAGAGAGGAGAGAGAGAGGAGAACCAATCGACGCTAGGCTTGCACCAGTTGTAATGAGGGAGAGAGAGAGAGAGGAGAAGAGGGTAGGAGAGAGAAAGTTACTTGCTCGAAGGGTACTGACCCTTATCTTCTCTCTCCTCTCTCTCTCCAAGGCATACTCACAGGATCAAGCACGAATGGAAATTTCTATTGAATGATCAAAGAATGAATCGAGGGTCTTTTTATAATGGGGCAGTGCTTGTTTATATAGAATTGGGCCCAAACATGGGTGGACGCCCAAAAGTAATCCTAATTAAAGGTAATTAATATTTAATTGAATTTAAAGATGTTGTCAAAATGGGCGCAAAAAGATTGTTTTGCCCCTACCTAACAATGTGTGGAATTCCAGAACAGTCCCTACTACTGACCGAGATCTTGCATGATCTTCCATGACTGACCCGGGGGTGTTCTGATGCCCGTTTGATCGAAAGATTAATGTTTTCTTATAGGGCTCGACATGACGATCGTTTTGATACCAACTTCAAGCCATGAATCATGTTTGTGAGCCATGATCATGAGACTTAAATCTTGAATGAATCTTGAAAACTTCAGGATGATTGTGTGTTCGTTCCTTGATGTTTCTTCATGACTTCTTCATTGAATCACACTGAGAATGCTGTCACGATTGGGTTGCAACAAACGTAACTCAATTTTGTATCCGGATGAAGATTTTGTTGTTTTGGAGTTTTTGGCTGGAATCTTGAAATCTGGTGGCCGAAATTTACAGCAACTTTGACGTCTTCACATTGTGAAATCCAATTGTTCATCTTACGTGAAGTTTGGACCAGAGATAGCCTTGGACCTCATGCACATAATGCAATTAGGTACGTGTCAATCGAGTATGCGAGCATGTGATACGACTGCTCGAACGAAGCGCGCTGTTGCTGAATTTTCTCCAACTTCCTTTACAAATTAGCGACTTTCATTTAGTTTTTCTCCCTACTCAGGCGTCATCACGGGGTGTACGGCATATCGAATTACTCGTCTCGATGATACGAACACACTCACCAAATTTGGGAACGATCCTACTTGGAACGAGTGAGTTATAGGTCCTGAAAAGTGATTGCCCATGACTGTAAAAGCAACCACCTTTAATGGTGTTTCGATGGAGTGAGGCCCACACAGGAATAGTTTGTGGCTTACCCCTTTTTGATATTTTACCCATAACTTTGTCTTAAAAAACCCGATTAAGCCAAAAATTGACCCATAGGGGTTTTCAACCATGTCGAATCTAATGGTGGCAGTCGTACTGCTGTCTGACACACCAAAAGTATGGATGTAGTAGTTAGAGGGTCCATTTCAAGGGCTAGAGACCGATTTCGTTGAAATTGTTTCTTTGTGTTCACTACTTTAGACATGTCTGATCATGATGAAACTTGACAGGTGGTCTTTTGAAGTGCTAATGAAGATCTTGATCAGTTTTAGGGACATTTTGAGATAGTCGAGAATTTCCACTGTTTTGTAGGATTTATTGACTAGCTTCTTACCAGAGACCAAGGTGCTGCAAAATACGTTCAAACAGTTTGCCTCATCGATTGTTGTGCTTCAAGAGAAGCGAGAAAGACAATCATTTAGAAAGTTTCCTTTGGCTTTTACCTTTTTCCTTCTTAGCCACAACACCATGTGAACACCGAGGAGATTCACGTAACAATGTAACTAGGATGGTAAGACGTAGGGATGCATTGCTCGCGGGTCCATCCGTGGAGACTTTAAGGGGAAAAGAGACAAATTGGAGGTGTTGCTTGCTAGTACGCCAGTTTTTCTTTTAAAGATCAGAGTACCACTATGGGTCTGGTCTATAGAGGTTCTATTAGCCGATCCCGAATGTCTGGTCGTGCCGGCTAGGCGAGCTAACGTCTCTGACAGGTTCCGCCCCAGCTTTGTCAGTTTCCTGCCTTGACTAGGCAACTTTGTCACCTAGCCTTATGGAGAGAGAGGTCCATAAAAGAAGAAGGAGAGAGCACGCACATTTCATGGATGGGAAGAAGGTCCATAAGATGGGGAGAAGGAATGCACATTTCATGCATGGGGAAAAGGTCCATAAGAGAAGGAGAAGGCATGCACATTTCATGCATGGGGAGAAGGTCCATAAGAAAAGGAGAAGGCATGCACATTTCATGCATGGGGAGAAGGTTCATAAGAAAAGGACAACGCATGCACATTTCATGCATGGGGGGAAGGTCTATAAGAGAAGAAGAAGGCATGCACTTTTCATGCATGAGGGGAAGGTCCATAAGAGAAGATGGATGCATGTACATTTCATGCATGGGGAGAAGGTCCCTAAGAGAAGGAGAAGGTATGCACATTTCGTGCATGGGGAGAGGGTCCTTGAAGAAGGATGTTGATTGGGCAGGTTGTTACCAAGCTTTGAAGAAGGGATGATGACTGGGCATGTCTGTTTGAACATATTTTTCATCAATAAATCCTATAAAACAGTGGAAAATTCTCAATAGTCTCAGAATGGCCTCAAAATTTCTCAAGATCGTCATCAGCACTTCAAAAGACCATCTGCCAAGTTTCATCATGATTAGACATTTTAAAGGCAGTGAACACAAAGAATAAGTTTTTGAAAAATTGGCCTCTAGCACCTTGAAATCGACCCTACAACTGGAGCTACATTTTTGGTATCTCAAATCACTGTGGGACCACTGCCATTGGATTTGACACGGTCAAAAACCCAATGGGCCAAGTTCGGCTTGATTAGACATTCGAAAATAAAGATATGAGCAAAACATTGAAACAAGAGAGGTTCGCACACTATTCCCGTGTGGATTCACTGCACCAAAACACTTTAAAGGTGGTTGTTTTTACAATCACAAGTAGACATTTTCGAGGCCCGTAACTCACTCGTTCCAAATCGGATCACTCTCAAATTTGGTGAGTGTATTTGTCTCATCAAGACAAACAATTCGATATGTGCCATGCCCCAAGATGATATCCGAGCAGGGAGAAAAGCAAGAGAGAAGTTGCCGACCCGTGAAGAAGTTGCAAAAAATTTAGCTGCGACATGCCTTGCTTGATGAACAAAATCATGACGCTCGCGCAACGGATCAATGCAAAATCAATTCCATTGTGTGCGTAAGGTTCAGAGCTATCCTTGGACCAAACCACGAACATGAAGGACGGTCATATTTCTTGCACAAAGCCGATGAAGTTACTGAAATTCTGGCTGCCGGATTCTATATTCCGGCCAAAACTCAAAAGTTGCGAAATCTTTGTTCAGGCTCGAAATCACATTCCGATTGTTGCCGGCCACAGGTGGCAAAACTACAAGGCTTATCCCTTTTGAAAAAAAAATTTCATTTTGATTGTTAAAACCATCCATGTCCAAAACCCTTCTAGAAAGGACTTCCTCCATCGCTACAAGCGTTTAAACTATTAGTCGTCTGGGCTCATTCTCGAAGCCAACTTCCTACGTTTATTATGAAGGCTTGAAACTAGTCAGGCACTCCATGGTTGTATGAGTATAACAACCAAATACCATATATCGGAGTCGTTGATGACGACATTGGCTAGTTTGAAAGCATTCTCTCTCTCAGTTAGATCCCCTGAGGCAAAATGAGGCAAGCTCATCCCCGTGTGTGTATGACAGTCCGATAACCAGAATTTTGGGACAACAACCCTACAACTACTAGGCTGAGTTTGTAAAAATTCAGTTTGAAAAGTGTGTGCAAAGAAAGTGTTCTACTATGCTTCGATGAATCTAATGCACATGTAGAGATGAACAAGAACCCCCCAATAGGGTCAGTAATGAGGAGAAAATAAAAAATTTAAGGGATTCCACGACCCCAAAAGATCTAATTTTATTCATACATTGAAAAAGGCCTTATTACATGCACTACGCAATCAACTCTAGTCCCGAGACTGAAATTTCTACTGTCCTAACAGACTTCAATGAAAATAAAAATACTAAAAAATAATGGTGATCGTGAGATCAACTTATTCATGCCAAGGAAAAAATAAAGAGAATAAAAATATTTTTGCTATTCCGTCTTCGGCTTTGGATCAACATCCTTCTCCTTGAGTTCCCACGAATGCCGCCCATCGAGCCAATTCTACTTTAGTCTCTTCTAAGCTGCTGTCAGACAAATCCTCATTGGATTTGATTCGTTTATTTGAGAAAGAGGCAACGTCTTCTCGAGAAGGCATGGAATCCCGAGTAGGAGCAGAAGGTTCGCCACGAAGTCTTGAAGATCTAGGGCATAGTGGAAGAGGACAAGCACGTTCCCACCAAGAATCATAGTTATAAGTGGTTGTGAGCTTATCTTGCTTGACTAGCACTTAGCCAGAATAATACTTTTTCCCCTTACACAACAAACCTGCCTTGATCAGAAGTGTGGAAGAGTGTCGTCGAAGTGGAAAGATAGGGCAACGATTGATCACCTCTCCTAGGGAAGTGTAAATCTAAATATGGTGAAACTGGCGAAGCACCCTCTGAGGGAAATACCCTTCTGTGAAGTACTGCCCCCCCAGAATAAGACAAGAATGCCCCATAGCAAGCAGAATTGGGACACATTCTCAAGGCCCCTGATCACGCAATCAAAGGACGAAAACTCATCCAAAACCCGGCAATAATAATTAACATCTTGAGGTCGGGTGGAGTCATTGACATATGTCAGTCCCGGAGTAGCAGATATAGCCATCATTGATCGAGGAGGACGGACAATGGCAATGTGTTCGTAGGCTCAAATCTACAGAAAATTGGAGCCAAAAACACCTCAACTGGTCACAAAATAGCAACACAAAACCTCAGGCCCACCCCAGGCAATATGACTTGGGCAACACTGCTGGTGTCACCCAGACAATGTGGGCTATACTAGCAGTGTCGCCTAGACGACATCACCAGTGTCACCCAAACCAGAGAACCCCTGCTCAATCGGGGCTTTTTCCAATGAATTTTCATGACAAAAAAACTTAACACTTGGAGCCAAAGCAGAAGAAAATTGAGTTGCAAGCGCAAAAATAAAGTAAAATTGAGTTAAACAATATACCTGCTAAATCAAGAAACTGCCCTCAATGAATCCATCGTCTCGGGTAACCCGGTCTTGAAGACCCTAGTAAATGCCTGCTAACACGACCGGAACAATGGTGTAACCCGCTCACTCCCAGAAGCCATGGGCTAAAGGAACAAGAGAACTACGAACCATCTTATGACAGCTCGAAAAAAGAATGGATCCCAACCACAAAAAAAGGAAAATACGGATCTGTTCGGCGGCCCGAGATTGCTCACGATTCCTGATCAGCAACTCCATATCGATCCACCGACCATGTGAAGAGTAAGCAACCCCTAACAACTATGCACCCATGATGGAATGATCGTCAGTGGCAGTAGAGGCTTGATATGCAATCCCGGCCAAGCTCAAGCCAGAAACGCTGGCAATTTCCTCGTTGGCATTATCTCGCTTGTAGAAAGGAAGAAGGAAGAACATGAAGATAGGAAGCAAAAAGAAGATCTTGAAGGATGAGAGAAGAATTAGAAGGAGGGGGATTTTATGGAAAATAGGAAATTTTACCCAAAACGCGTCCTGCAGGTATCCACTTTGATCAACAAATGGTTTAAGCAACCCCAAGACCTATCAAAACATAAATTTCAAAGTTTGAAGGTCGGTGGTCTTGGAGACACGCTTGGTGTCGCTCAAGTCCGTACCTAAGCTGGCCGACACCACCAGTGTCACCCAGGAGGCATCACTAGTGTCGCCCACAAAAATTTTAGAAATATTGATGGGCGACACACCTAATGTTGCTCAGCCAAAAAAAAAATAATTTCAATGGGTGACACACTTGGTGTAGCCCAACCAAAACACAATAAAAAAACAAATTTGGGTGACACACCTAGTGTTGCCTAGCCAAAACACACTAATAAAAACAAAATTCTATGGGCGACACACCTGGTGTCTCCCAGACAAAACACTTAATAAAAAAAATAAAAAATAAAAAAAAAGCTTTTCTTAATTGGCGACACACCTGGGTCGCCCAGACAAAACATGTTTTTTGGCGACACACCTAGTGTCGCCCAAACAACACTTAATAGAAAGAAAAATTGGGTGACACACTTGGTGTCACCCAGCCAAAACACAAAAAACAAATAAACAAAAAAATAAATTTGGACACATTTTCTATGGGCCTATGAGGGTGACACCACACATGTCGCTCAAATTTATTTTTGCGAAAATTCCCCTGGCCAAGTCCCAGGACATTTCATGATCAAAACTATGATTTTCATAAAAGTTTCTTGTTAAAATCAACTGATGTCAAAGGATTTTGAAATGAACCTTTCAGACAGCTTTTCAGATGCTCCTCGGTGGCATGAGCTTAAACTGCCAACAAAGATCCAGTTGAACGTCAAACTCATGAGACGTAAAAGAGTCAAGACAGGAGCACGTCTAGCCCCATATGACATAAAAGGTTGGGTGTATTCAGAAAATGTCTAGCCCTGTATGGCGTAAAATGTTGGGTGTATCCAATTCAACATCAAAATCGTGTGACATAAAAGAGTCAAGATAGGAGAACGTCTAGCCCCGTATGACGCAAAAGGTCAGGTGTATCAAATTCAACGCTAGCCCCATATGAAATAAAAGGGTAGGGTGTATTCCATCTAGCCCCATATGACTTAAAAGGTCGGGTGTATTCCGTCTAGCCCCGTATGACGTAAAAGATCGGGTGCATCCAGTTCAACGTCAAATTCCTGTGACGTAAAAGAGCTGAGGTAGGTAGCGTCTCGTCCCGTATGACATAAAAGGCCGGGTGTATTCCATCTAGCCCCGTATGACATAAAAGGGTGGTTGTATTCCATCTAGCCCCGTATGATTTAAAAGGGTCGGGGTGTATGATCCATCGCTGCATGACGCTAAACTGCTTAGAGGGTTCTATGATTGCAGGAGTTAAAACTGCTAACCAACCTTGTTTTTTGAAATATCTTTCTCTTTTCAAAACTTTCACTATATGTCTTGTGTTTTCAAAAACATTAATTTCTTTGTTAAACTAGTAACCTATCCTTGCTCAGGGTTCTATTTCAAATACCCCTCTATCTTCACAAATTTTAGAAAGTCTTTTAAAATGAAGGAGCTTGGAGACCTGTTTATGACGATTATCGCATTGCCGTGATTATAGCGTTGATGCGTTGTCTCTCTCTTCAGAATTGACGAGACAAGTCTCTTCTTAAAGAAAGCCTTTTCCTATAGAAAGCCTTCTTAGGAAACCCTAAGGAAATCAAAGAAGATATCACAATTAAAAAAATTCAAATTGTGAACCCCTGAAGTTAAGTGGCATGGCCAGAAAATTCAACTCGAGTTTCAAGCTTATGTAACTCACCAACATCTCACGCCGAAAACCCAAGGAGGAAAATGCCTTATGTGGATGAGCTCGGTGAGCACAATGACTTGGAGGGATTAGTTGGTGTGCCTTCTAACCACGTGACATCAGGAAGAAATTTAAAAATGTATGCATTATCTTTGATGTTCACCGACCCCTTGAAGGACAAGGAATGCCAAAGTATCTACTTCTTTGCCACTCACTTGTCCCTCAAAGGTCAAGGAGTGCCAAAGAAGGGCAACTGTAGACACCCCATTTTAAATCTGACAAATTCTGTAGTTTTCTAAACTCTTAGAACTGCATTAACCAAGTAAACCCAAATCTGTAGCCCACACAGCCTACCCTATGACCCATAACTATTCTGCCTACCCATACCCTGTTTTGACCTGGAATCTTGCTGACTCCCTGTTTTACCAAGAAAATTATTAAAAATAGTAGAAAAATCCTTTTGGACCCAAAGTTTCTTTGACAGCTTCACAAGAGGCCGGGGAACACACTTGAATCGAAATTTTTAAGTTTGGACGAGCATTGTTTTTGGTGACACTAGAAGGGTCGCTTAGGCTAGACTGGGCAACACGAGTGGTGCCGCCCAGCCGACTAGGGCAACACCACTAGTGTCGCCTAGCTTGTTCAGGTGCAAATTGGAAATTTCTTTTAGAGGCTGATTTCTTGCCTTTTTGTGGAGTTTTTACCATGTTTTTTGGGCGACACCACTGGTGTCACCCAAACCGGAATCGCCACAAACAATATCTTGGGTTGGAGGATCTGTTGGTTATTGAAAGATGCCCTTCCTAATAGATCATTGTCCTTTATAAAGCCTTTTTCATGGCCATTTGGCAAGGGAGAGAAAAAGAAAAAAAAGAGAGAGGAAGATTAAAACCCTAGCCTCTTTGTTCAGAGAAGTTAAGCTTGAAACCCTAATCTGAAAACCCTAACCCTATGCTTGAGAAACCTTAACCTAGACCTTGGGAACCTTAGTTCTAAATAATCTCTAGGGTACAAAAATGATTTTCAATCAGAGATCTTTTGGTCAACTTCTGAATCAGGGAGGCAAAGAGGATGCCGATTCTGATACGGGCGAGCCCTCGAAGGCTCTGGAGTCTAGAGCCATCCGGCCTAGTTTGGTATTTTTTTCTTACCCTTTCTTTCTTCTTCTCCTTATTGTTTTTATTTTGATTTATTTTGGGTAGTTTGCTACTTTGCATTCATGTTTTAAAGTTTTGGATCATGCTAGCTCTACCACATATCTAAGAGCGGATCTACTCGTTTCTAGGCAGATCTGGCCTCAGATCTGAATTCGATTTCTCTCACTTTCTCTACTACATTAATTTTATCAGTTTAAGGTATCAAAACCTGATAGATCTTCATCAGAGATTGTTCGATTTTCATCATAGACAAATCATTTAACAAAACTCATTGTAATGCCTTGAGGAAGTCTGTCTCCACTACCAATAGAAATTGGGACGAGAGGCTCTCTGAGATCCTCTGGGGCTGCCGCATCGCAACTCGAGGACCGACGAAATCCACTCATTACTCGCTAGTCTATGGGGTCGAGGCCGTGGTGCCACTAGAAATCTAGTTATCGTCCCTAAGGGTGGCCGTCCACTACGGGATAACGAATGAAGAACGAGTTACTCTCCACTACTAAGAGCTGGACACACTCGATTAAAACAGATAGCAAGCGCAGCAGAGCCTCGAGGTCCAAACAAGGTGCATGCAAAGATACTTCGACCAGTCTGTCAAGATAAGAACGTTCACGAAGGGTGAGCTCGTCTTGTTGGTAAGGAGGCCTATTGATACCCATGGCCAAACAAAAGGGAAATTTGAGCCAAAATTGGAACGCCCATTCATCATAAGGAAGGTTTTCCCCAACAGTGCCTATTTATTGGTTAACACTGAAGGAGACGAGGTCATGCCCCCGATCAATGGGAGGTACTTAAAGAAATACTACCCCTGAACAATGGTCCAAGTTATACAACCTTAGACTATAGTGCGCTGATGTTGGTGGGGTTCTAATTTACCTCGGGTGAGGAGGTGAAAAACCTCTCTTGAACAACCGTGGAGGTCCGCGCTTCAATGCACATAGGCCCTCCTACTTATAGATAGGTGCCAATGATGAGAGAGATTTTGTGAATGGAGCGCAGACGCTCATTACGCTTGTTGGGGGGTTCAAGGACTCACTCGAGTGGATAGCAGTCTTGGAACAATTACGAAGCCCTTCGGCTACTTTACAGCGTGGTTTGGATGGGGCCCCTCTTCAAGCTCACAAACTCTCTCCTCTCTCTTTCTCTACACTGTTAGAATGGGATCCGAATATCCCTCCTCCTTGGTCACCCTCTGATGGGGTGAGGGGTTTGGCCGACCGCTATAGGGGGCATGGAGAAACCCAACGGTTGAGGACCTTGGGTTTACTCATGTGCACGGGCTAATGGGCAGACGCGGGCTGTCGCGCTGGTGAGGTCACACTCGAAGGGGAGAACGAGAGAAAGAGAGAGAGGGATGACTTAGACTAGAAGAGGGGGAAGATGACCCAAGAGGCTGGGGTGCTAGTGTGATCTCACACTCAGAGGTATCTTCTATCTCTCAAAGTTTTCTCTCCTCCCTCGTAGGGAATAGGGGCTCTCAAGGGGAAAAGAAGCTAATGATACAAGCACAATCTAGCCTTAATTCTTCCCAGCCTCTAGGGGCATTGGAGCTTGAAAAGGAGCCTCATTTACAAGTGAGTTAAGCTTACTTATGTAGAGGATTCACTAAATAGGGGTGAATGCTCTAAAGCCAAGCTTAATTAGAATTTAAGAAATTAGAAATAAATCCTGAAATTAAGGACAAATGACCAAAATGTCCTCGAGATCTTTTGCCCAAATGATGAGATCATCACTTCATGTAGGTTGCTCTATCACGGCGAGACCTTGGAAGCTTGCTCTGCAACTTGTGGCAATGGTTCTGCTATTTCAGTAACATATCTTCAATGTTCTTTCCATTGTGAGCATTTTAATGCCCTTTAGTCGTGTTATAGTGGCCTTTTTACCTTAGGTGAAAGTTCTGCTAGACTTGTGAACTTTGTTTGCCAATGCTTCTTTGAGCTGCATCGTTTTGACTCCTGGCTCTGCTTGCAAGTCAGAGAGGAGGCTGTCACAGTTGATTTGCACCATGTTTTGGCTGATTTGTTCTTGGTTTGTGCATTTGCCTAATTTGGGAGGTTACCCAAAGAGGGATTTGGTCAACCGATAGGATTTGCTTCTCCGATGACCTGGAGACTTGCATTCATCGGACCTTGAATTGAATGCAAGAGTTGTACCTCTTTAAGAGGTGGTTGCATTCAACTTTCCTTTGCGGTGATCTAAGGCTTGGATGTCGAGCTATGCTTCATGAAATCCAAAGCTTCTTCCCTTTGAACCTTGGTTCTTTCTCTGGTTTAGTGGGCACCTTCTTCCTCGAAGCAATGCAGTTCCCGGCCATGCCACAATGTTTATCATAGGTCAAAATGACAGGGTTGACATAATCTAGAACATATCAGCTTTTGAGCTCTCTTCAGCTTCAAAGGAATGCACCATGGGTTCAAAAAGCTACTGTCGAAAGGCATTGTTGCAGTCCCCATTTTTAGGGACTGGTTTGGAGAAGCCCCTCCGTGCAAGTGTGAAACCCACGAGTTACGAGGCTGCAAGATGCGTCGATCCCTTCGGAGAGGTCCGATTGGGCCCAAATTTGGTCCTTGGAAGTTTTTTGAAGTTTTAAGTGAAATGGTTGTGCTCTGGTATAGTTCTACAGCCGCTGGCATGAGGCTACAATTGATGGTCCTTCTTTGGTCTGATGGCACTACACCCAGGTCACACAACCCCAGGGTATAATTTTTTGCGAGTGTCTGGTGAACCCGCAGGGCCAAGCTGTCACCGAGACTCTCCTTATTTGTGTGGGCTTCGGAAGTATGTCACAAATGATGTACAACAACTTGCCTGACGGATGTTGCACTTTAAGAGAAGCGAGAAGGGCAACATTCGGAAAACTTTAACGTCGTAGCTCCTCTAGAGAATAATTCCTAAGAAGTGTTTATTGTCTCCCTAATATATTTTTTTTCCTAATCACCGGCATTGGCACAGTCTTTGAGGGGTAGACCTTGCTAAGCTTTTCCCTTGACCGGGGGGTGACCAAAGTGGCTTCTAGTGGTCCAGTGCCTTGTTGTGGGGTGTTCTCTCGGTTCAGCCAAAATCTATTTTTTAGGAGATCGCATTGATGGTCTGCCTTCGGTGGGCTTATGACGTTTTTTCAATGAGAACTCCTAACGTCCCAGCTAGTGGGGGCTCTTTTTTTTGGCTTTATCTCATCCCAGCTGGGGAGCTCCTGGTATTCCAGTCAACGAGGGTCCTTTTTGTGAGCTTTATCCCTATCCAAACAGAAACATCAGGAGGAAGCGAGCAAGCAGGGTACCTCGTCGGTTCACATCCTACTTGTCCAGTTGAGGATCTCCCGAATTACCCCGACGTGATAGTGAGGTGGCCTCTGAAGCGGTCTCATTTCACGAGACTTCACCCTGAATGCTAGGGTTTTCTTGAGAAGACCAGAAGCCAAGCAAGGTACCTCTTTAGTCCACATCCTACTGGTCCAGTTGGGGATCTCCTAAATTACCCGGACGTGATAGGGAGGGGGCCTCTGAGGCGGTCTCTTTTAAAGAGGCTTCACCCTGGATGCTAGAATTTGTTTTGAGAGAAGAGAAAGTTGACAGTTTTTTTGTTATTACGGCACTAAGGCCCAGGATTAGATGCAGCGCTGGGGCCTGAGATTTTTTTGAGTGGCACTTGGGCCAAAACGTTTTGAAGTCACTAGGGAGAGATTTTTGGAGAGGCACTGGGGCAGATATTTTTTGCGACACAGGGGAAAAAAAGTTTTTAATGCACTGCGCCAGAAATTTTTGAAGGCACTAGAGCCGGAGATCTTTGGATGGCACAGGGGCTGGATATTTTTTAAGGCACTAAGGCCAGAGATTTTTTGGGGCACTGGGGCTGGAGATTTTTTAAGGCACTGGGGCTAGAAATCTTTGGATGGCATAGGGGCTGGTACTTTTTTTTAAGGCACTGGGGCAAGAAATGTTTTTGAAGGCACTAGGGCAAAAATATTTTGAAGCCACTGAGGCCGGAGTTTTTCAGAGGCACTAGAGTAGGAGATTTTTAGAGGCATCAGGCAAGAAAGATTTTAAGGCACTGCGGCCGGAGATTTTTAGATGGCACTGGGTCTAGAGATTTTTGGATGGCATTAGGAACGGAATTTTTTTGAAGGCACAAGTGCCAGAATTTTTTGATGGCATAGGGGTTCGATATTTTTAAAGGCACTGAGGCTGAAGATTTTTTAAGGGACTGGGGCCGATACTTTTTTAAGGCACAGGAGCTGGAGAATTTTGGAGGCACTGGGGCAGAAATTTTTTTTTTTAGCACAGGGCCTGGGGAATTTTGAAGGCATTGGGGCCGGAGATTTTTGAAGGCACTGGAGCTAGAGATATTTGGATGGCACAATGGCCAGAAATTGTTTTGAAGAAACTACGGCCGGAAATTTTTGAAGGCACTGGAGCCGGAGTTTTTGAGAGGCATTGGGGCCTGAGAGTTTTTGAGGCATTAGAGCCAGAAAGTTTTGAAGGCACTGGGGCCGGAGTTTTTGAGAAAGACTGGGGCCAGTGTTTTTTAAAGGCACTGGGGCCGGAGATTTTTAGATGGCACAGGGGCTGAAGACTTTTGGATGACACTAGCGCTCAAATTTTTTTGAAGGCACAGGAGCTGGAATTTTTTTTATGGCAAAGGAGGCGGAGATTTTTTGAGGCACTGGGGCCGAAAATGTTTTGAAGGCACTGGGGCCAGAGATTTTTGAAGGCACTGGGGCTGGAGATTTTTAAAGGCACTAAGGCCGAAAATTTTTGAAGGCACTGGGGCTGAAGATTTTTGGATGGCACTGGGGCCGAAGAATTTTTTGAAGGCACTGGGGCCGAAGATTTTTGGAGGCACTGGGACAGGAACGTTTTTGATGGCACAAGGGCTGGAGATTTTAAGAGTCACTAGAGCTGGAATTTTTTTTTATGGCACAGGGGTTAGGGATTTTTAAAGGCACTGGGGTCGGAGATTTTTTGAGGCACTAGGGGCCAGAGATTTTTGAAGCCGATTCAAGTGCCCTTGCAGATTTTCGCTTGAATCAAATGGGGATGGCACCAACAGAGTGGCTTCACCAAGTCCTTTTACTGGGAATTTTTACCCGTGATATCAAGGTCACGTCTACCCTTTTGGCTTCTGCTTTTACTCATCCTTCCAGGTTTTCGTCGTGCCTAGATTTTTTTTCTCAAGGCTCTGTTACTCATGGCCTCATGGTCATGCCCGCCTGTCAATTTTATTCATGGTTCCCGTACGGGTCTTCACCATACCCCGTTTTTTTATTGAGCGATTTTGCCCATAGGCTTGTTGGTTATGTCTGCCTGAAGCGCTTTTTCTTTTACTCGCGATGGTTGCCATCGCTCTGGCTTCTACAGGAGAGGAGGGGGGGGGGGGTCACTAGTATAGTGAGCCTTAATAGTGGAACCTGATCGGTGTGGCTCTGCATCGAGTTGATGTAGCGGCAAGTTGCTGAGGTGAGGTGTACTTATGCAAGACGGTGTGTTGCCCCGAAGAGGGTGATTTTGTTGCGACACCAGTAGGGTGTGCCAGTGTGGGGTCGATGATGGCAGCATTTGTAGAAAGTGTGTTGCTGACAGCACCTGCGGCTAGATGGAGTGTTGAAGGCACTGATGGGGGGGGGGGTGGAGATGGCACCCACAAGGGGTGGAGTAGAAGGCACCCGCGGGGGGCGCAGTGTTGAGGGCACCCTCAGGGGTGGAGTAAATGGCACCCGCGGGGGGTGTAGTGTCGGAGGCACTCGTTAGGGGCCTACCTAGGAAGGCAACGCTTAGCTGTTGAGGCGTATGGGGGCCAATTCAGGGTCAGAGAGATATTGCCACCAATGAGGCAAGGCCTGGTGCAAGATCCATTCGAGTGATCTGTTGATGATGTCAGGCTTACAGTGAGGTGGCGTTAGATTTGACAGTGACTCTTCGTGAGTAACGCCTGGAAGGCAAAGCATGAGGGGGCTTAAAAGTGGTGGTCGATCGAGGCATCATTGTGATGACATGTGGATGGCTAGTTGGGTAGTGTGGTGCTCAGAAAGCAGCGAGCTTTGATGAGCCTAGGGCCTTTATAACAAAAGGGGCCAGGCAGGAGAGCGTGAGAGTAGCTTTTCCCTATTTTTTAGCAAAGTTCCTTTCTTGGTACTCCTTATGGTTGAGATAGCACAGAGACTTTCTTTTGTTGAGAGAACTTAGCAAAAGAGCCATGTCTGCTGCAGGGGCTGGCTGCCTGATGCCGGCTTCTGGGGTGAGTTCGAGCATCAGGTGTGCGGACAAAGGAATTCAGTCGTGTGGAGGCGACAATGGGTCCGTTCTAGAGGGCAGGCTTGTAACTCCTGGGCCTCTCTGTTTGTACAGGACCCATGGCGTGAGGCCTGTGGTAGTGTATAAGGCGCTGAGGGTCAACCACCTTGAATCCCGTCATACCGCTTCAGATATGACGGTAAATTACAGGAGGGGGGACAGCTGGCCCGCGAGCTTGTCTGACTCGTCATTCTCATCGGAGGATGAGTTGAAGGAGCAGGCACTCTTTGCCTTTTTCAAGTCTTGCTTGAAGAAATGGGCGCAACCTCTTGGCAGTCACCACCACTGTGAGAAAGCGAGGGGCCCTTGAATGGGAGATTTATTTTGGAATTGATGTACTTCATTGTGGTTATTGATTTGTTGAAACCACAATTATGTAGTCCCTTTTTTGTTCGTGTAATAAAACCCTCTGTTGTGTTGATGTCTCCTTCTTTGCCTTATGCCTTTGCTTGTGTCCTCGACTGTCGTTTTTTTTTTATTCGAGCTGGCACAGTTCATACCTTGACTAAGAAATGGTCGATGAAATTCTTGTTGTGCCCTTGTGGTAGTCGTTGCTCGCCTTCGTTTGATGGTTGGGATGCCCTTTGCGGGTTTTCATCCCAACCCTTGGGGAATGCATCATTGCTGATTTTCAGAAGACCCCGCTTTTATTTTTATTTTATTTTTTTTTTCAGCCTTAGAGGCTCGCCCATGCCATGGGTGCATGTTGGAATTGGGAGCCACACAGTGCGAGTCATCCTGTGAAGCAGTTTGATGTCGTGCGACCAAGAAGCGGGCTATAGTTTAAGTCGTATCACTTGGACCATTATTCAAGGATAGTACTTCTTCAAGTACCCCCGTTAGTAGGGGGCATGGCTTCCTCTCCTTCGGCATTAACTAGCAAGTAAGCACCATTGGAGAAAACCTTCCTTTTGACGAACGGGCCTTCCCATTTTGGCTCAAATTTTCCTTTTGTTTGACTATGGGTAATAATAGGCCTTCTCACTGGCAAAAACAAGCTCACCCCTCATGAATGTTCTTATCCTAGCAGATCGGTCGAAAGCTCTTTGCATGCATTTCTTGTGGATCTCGAGGCTCTGCTATGCTTGCTGTCTCTTTTCATCGAGCGCATCCAGCTCTTCGTAGCAGAGAGAAATTCGTTCTTCATCTGTCATCCCATAGTGAAGGGCGACTCGCAGGGATGGCAATTGGATTTCTAACGACACCACGGCCTCGCCCCCATATACTAGCGAGTAGGGAGTGGACAATGTCGGACCTCGAGTCGTGATGCAGTACGTCCAGAGACCTCATGGAGCTTCCCGTGCAAATTTCTCCTGGTGTTGGAAATTGACTTCCTTACGGCATTATATAGAGTTTTGTTGAATGCTTCACCTAGGCCGTTAGCCTTCGGGTGATACATGGTCGAGTATTTCCACATGAACCCGAACTTCTCAGCTAGCTTGGTATTCTGACCACTACGAAATTGAGGGCCATTGTCTGAAGTGATCCGGTCAGGGACACCAAACTGGTATATGATGTGGTGGCGGACGAAGTTAGCCACCACTATGCCAGGGCCTTTTTAAAAGGGATTGCTTCGACCCATTTAGAAAAATAGTTCATCGAAGTGATTATAAACACATGCTTCGAAGAGGAGGGCGGGTCAATAGGTCCCACAATGTTCATACCCCAATGAGCAAAGGGCCAAGATGCCACTGTTAGGTGGAGAGGCTCCGGTGGTTGGTGGATGAAACTCGCATGAATCTGGCAAACGGAGCAACTTTTCATGAATGCGATTGAATCCATGCTCACAGTAGGCCAGTAATAGCCTATCTGCATGATCTTGTGGTAGAGCTTTGGGCCCGATTGATGCATTCCACACACCCCATAGTGAACTTCTATGAGGATGCATTTTGCCTCCTCCGGTTCGATACACCTAAGGAGCATGTCATTATAAGACATTCCGAACAATCCGTCTTTTTGACATACATATCGTGTAGCTGCCCTTAAAATCTTGTTCCGCTCAGTGGGATCTCCTAATAGCCAGTTCTGTAGTAGATATGCCTGGTTAGGTGCCTCAATCTCACCCTCTGGATCCCTGGGGGATAGGGCGGCTCGCATCTCAGAATTCAGGAAGACTCAGGACATTCGTGAGATCGCTCTCTCGAAAACCTCGTTCGAAAACGGGGGCAGGTGTTATCAACCAATGAGAAAGGAATTTAAAAGGTGGGTTCGGAACGTACTCTGGCTGACTCATGTGGGCGCCCTCTTAGATCATGAAGAAAGCCCCCCAGTAATGAAATTGGTTCAAAATCCCCTCCCTTGGCTCATATTCTTCTTATTTTTTGCTTTCTGCGATCACACACATAATTGGCAAAGGTTGTGGGACAGGTGGGTCAGGCCTCACACTTTTCCCCTTTTATGAATGTATGAAAGCATGCGTATTTGAAAAGAAGAAAGAAAGAAAGGGGGAGAGAAGAATTCGACCAATCGAGGAGGTCAGGGCAGTGACTACGCTGGTGGATAATTGACTTAACGTGGTGGAGAAACGGCCTCGGTAACTGAGACCGGCGCACTAGCTAGGCATGATGGTTGGTCAGTCGTGACAATAAAGCGAGCCAAGTGAAACTGGAGCAACAACATTAAGGCTAGACGATTAGACTGTCATGAGATGCTAACCTCAATCCCTCTTGGTCGAACGAGAGAGCAGCAGAGTAGGGGTTAAAAAGAAGAAGGGAACAGACAAAAGGAGAGAGAAGAAGGAAGAAAGGAGGGAGAGAATATGCAGTCGGTGCTATACGTTGTCGACTGTTTCAGAAGATGCAAGAGAGAGGAAAAGAACCAACTTGTGCTAGGTCTCGTCAACTAATATAAGAAGAGAGAGAAAGACAACCGATGCTAGATCTCACCAATTGACAGAAGAAAAGAGAGAAGGCCAACTGGCACTAAGTCTCACTAGCTGATCGAAGAAGAGAAAGAAAGCCAACAGGCATTAGGTCTCACCAGTTGACAAAAGAAGAGGGAGAAGGCCAACCGGCACTAAGTCTTGCCAGCTGACAGAAGAAGAGAGAGAAGGCCAACTGGCGTTAGTTCTTGTCAGTTGCCAAAAGAAGAGAGAGAAGGCCAACCGGCGTTAAGTCTTGCCAATTGCCAGAAGAAGAGAGAGAAGGCCAATCGACGTTAGATCTCATCGACTAACAAACGAAGAAAGAGAGACTAACCAGCGCTAGGTCTCACCAACTGACAAAGAAAGAGAAAGAAAACCAACCGGCGTTAGGTCTCACCGATTGATAAACGAAGAGGGATAAGATCAAATGGCCCTAGGTCTCGTCGACTGATAGAGGAATAGAGAGAAAACCAACTGGCGTTAAGTCTCGTCGATTGGTAGATGAAGAGGGAGAAGAAGAGAGAGAAAGTGAGAAGAGAAAGAAAGAGAAAGAAGAAAGAGAAAGAAAAAAGAGAGAGAGAGCGAGAAGGGAGAAGGACAAGAGAGAGAAGGAGAGAAGAGAGAAAAAAAGAAGAGAAAGAAGAGAGAGAAAGAGATAAGAGAGAAAAGAGAAAGAGAGAAGAGAGAGAAAGTTGCCTACCTGAAGGGTACCAACCCTTTTCCTCTCTCTTCTCTCTCTCCCTTCGAGATGTACTCACAGGCTCAAGCAAGGGATGGAGATTTTATTAAATCTTCAAAGATTCCACTCAAGATTGAGAAGTGGTTCGGGGTCCATTTTACAATGAGGCAGTGCCTATTTATATAAACGTGTGCCCAAACATGAGTGGATTTAAGATTTAATTGAATTAAAAAAAATTCTAAAAATGAGTACAAAAGGACTATTTTGCGTCTGCCTAACAATGTCTGGAATTCCAGAACAGTCCTTGTGGTTGCCCGAGAACTCGTGTGATCTTCTGTGGCGGACCCAGGGTTGTTCTGATGCCCATTTGATCGAAAGATTATTGTTTTCTTGTAGGGCTCGATATGACAATTGTTTTGATACCAACTTTAAGCCATAAATTATGTTTTTGAGTCATGATCGAGAGACTTAAAATTTGTTTGAATCTTGAAAACTTCAGATCGATAGTGTGATCTTTCTATACTGTTTTTCTATGATTTCTTCATCGTAACACACTAAGTATGTCATCACGATCGTGTGGCAACAATCGGATCACGATTTGGAGCCCGAACGAAGATTTCGCAACTTTTGAGTTTTGGCTGGAATCTAGAATCCGACGGCCAGAATTTCAGTAACTTCGTCAGCTTTGTGAATGAAATCTGGCCGTCCATCATATACGTAGTAACGTCCATTGATAGCTCTGAACCTTACGCACATAAAGGAATTAATTTTATGTCGATACGTTGTACGAACGTCTTGATTTGGTTCATCGAACGAGGCGTGTCGCTACGGAATTTTCTACAACTTCTTCACAGATTGGCAACTTCTCTCTAACTTTTCTCTCTGCTTAGATATCATCTCAGAGCGTTCCACATATCAAATTGTTCGTCTTAATGACACAAATACGTTCACCAAATTTTAGAGCAGTCCAATTTGGAACGAGTGAGTTACGGGCCTCGAAAGTGACTATTTTTTAGTGCAAAAACAGCCACTTTTAATGGTATTTTGGTGCAGTGAGACCATATGTGAATAGTGTGCGACCTCTCATGTTTCAATATTTTACTCATATCTTCATTTTGGTGTGTCTAATCAAGCCAAAAATTGGCCCATAAGAGTTTTCGACTGTGCCGAATCCAATGGCAGTGGTCCCATAGGAATTTGATGCATCGAAAATGTAGCTCCAGTTGTAGGGTCCGTTTCAGGGTGCAAGAGGCCAATTTTTCGAAAATTGTTTCGTTGTATTCACGACCTTAGACATGTCTGATCATGATGAAACTTGCAAGGTAGTTTTTTGAAGTGTTGATGATGATCTTGAGAAATTCTAGGGCCATTCTGAGATTATCAAGAATTTTCCACTGTTTTGTAAGCTTTATTGACTTGCTTCCTACTAGGGACCAAGGTGATGAAAAATACGTTCAAACAGGTTGCCCCACTGAATGTTGTGCTTCAAGAAAAGCGAGAAGGACAATCATTTGAAAAGTTTCCTTTGGCTTTCACTTTTTTCCTTCCTAGCCACAGGACCACATAAACGCCGAGGAGATTCATGTAATGGTGTAACTATGCTACACCAGGTTATCTTTTGACCATCGGAGTACCACTATTGGTCTCGTCTATCGAGTACAGTTGGGGGCAGGTTTCATTAGCCTATCCTGAAGGTCTGGTCGTACCAACTAGGTGAGCTAAAGTTTCTGCCAGGTTCCTCCCAGGCTTTATCAATTTCTGCCTTGGAAGGATGATGGCGGGGTTACTTTGTCACCTAACCTCATGGAGAGAGGGGTCTATAATAGAAGAAGGAGAGGCCATGCACATTTCATGCATGGGGAGAAGGTCCATAAGAGAAGGAGAAGGCATGCACATTTTATGCATGGGGAGAAGGTCCATAAGAGAAGGAGAAGGCATTCACACTCCATGCATGGGGCGGAGGTTTATAAGAGATGGAGATGGCATGCATACTCCATGCATGAGGAGGAGGTCTATAAGAGAAAGAGAAGGCACACACACTCCATGCATTGGGAGGAGGTCTATAAGAGAAGGAGAAGGCCTATAAGAGAAGGAGAAGACATGCACAATCCATGCATGGGGAGGAGGTCTATAAGAGAAGGAGAAGGCATGCATACTCCATGCATGGGGAGGAGGTCTATAAGAGAAGGAGAAGGCATGCACTCCATGCATGGGGAGGAGGTCTATAAGTGAAGGAGAAGGCATGCATACTCCATGCATGGGGAGGAGGTTTATAGGAGAAGGAGAAGGCATACATACTCCATGCATGGGGAGGAGTCTATAAGAGAAAGAGAAGGCATGCACACTCCACTAATGAGGAGAAGGTCCTTAAAGAAGGGATTATGACTGGGCTATATTGTCACCCAGCCCTGAAGAAGGATGTCGACTGGGCTATCAGTTCATCCAGGATTGAAGAAGGATGTCGACTGAGCTACCTACTCACCCAAGACTAGAGAAGTACATCGACTGGGCTACCTGTTCACCCAAGAGTGGAGAAGGACATTAACTGGGCTACCTATTCACCCAGGACTGAAGAAGGATGTCGACTGGGCTACCTGTTCACCCAGGACTGTAGGAGAACGTTGATGGGCTATCTACTCACCCAGGACTGGCGAAGGACATCAACTAGGCTACCTGCTCACCCAAGACTAAAGAAGGACGTCGACTGGGCTACCTACTCACCTAAGGCTGGAGAAGGACGTCGACTGGGCTACCTGCTCACCCAGGATTGGAGAAGGACGGCGACTGGGCTACCTGTTCACTCAGGACTGGAGAAAGACATCGAGTGGGCTACCTGCTCACCTAGGATTGAAGAAGGAATGTCCATGGATGATTTTAATGTCTACACCCTGTTGGACGTCTTGACGATGAAGGGAGTGCTGGTTGAAGTCACCAGTGGAAGCGAATGTTGCATCAACCTGTTATTTGGTCCAAGCGTCCTTCGTAGATTTTCACTTGAACTTAGGAAGCGACGTCGTAGAGATGGGTTTTCACCAACTTCTTTTTTCTTATTTTTGGGGGGAGGTCTCTTTTACCCATGACCTTTCGGCCATGTTCACCCTTTTTGTCCATTTTTACTCACGATACCCTTTCAGAATTTCACCGTGCCCGCTTTTTATTCATGAAACTCTTTTACTCATGGTTTCATGACCATGCCTGTCCGTCATTTTTACTCATATCATTCCCTTGTTCAGGTACACACCATGCCCGTTATTTCGTTTTTTTTTTTTTTTGTGAGGGCGTGTTTAAGGTCATGCCTCTAGAACCCATGCAAAATAGTTTAACGTCATGCGGCCTGGACATGCGTTATGGTTTAAGGTCATATAGATGGACCGTAATGGTGATGGATGGCAGTGTATGAGGGCCATGGAGTGAGTATGGTGCTGGTTTGGCTCACTTGGGGAGATGGCTCGAGGCTACCCATGAGAGATGGGTGATGTTTGAAGAGGGAGTGGACGATGATGACACACTAACTTACAACAAGTATGGATGATGGAATGGTTCACCATTTTGTGAGCATGGGTGAGACTCACTGGGGAATGATGCAGGGGGATGAACTCATGGGGAGGTAATGAAGGTGGTGCGTGCACAGTAACAGGTAGGTTAGGAAAGGCGTACATGAAAGAGCACGTAAAGGTGTGTGCACGTATGTGGAGGCGAGTTTATGATCATGCCTCTTGGACCTGGGCTAAGCAGTTTATCGTCATGCGGCCAGGATGTGCACTATGTTTTAAGGTCATATAGTTGGACCATGGTTATGCAGTTTTAAAGTCATAGAACTAGGACCATGAAGTTTAAGGTCATGCAACTTAACCTACGCTACAATTTAAATTCATATTGTTCGGACAATTTTGTTGTGCAGTTTAACGTCATGCGACCGGGATGTAGACTATGGTTTATGGTCATATAGTTTGGACCATGAAGTTTAAGGTCATGCAACAAGACCTCCGCTACAGTTTAAGGTCATATAGTTCAAACCATAGTTATGCAGTTTAAAGTCATACAACTAGGACCATGCAGTTTAAGATCGTGCAACTTGACCTCCACTACAGTTTAAAGTCATATAGTTCATACTATGGTGTTGTGAAGTTTAACATCGTGTGACCAGGATGTAGACAATGGTTTGAGGTCATATAGTTTGGATCATGCAGTTTAAGGTTGTGGAACTAGATCTCTACTAATGTTTAAGTTCATATAGTTCGGACCGTAGAGTTTAAAGTTGTGCGTGTAGACCACGGCTGTGTAGTTTAAGGTCATGCTATACGGACCATTGTGTGGATCGCCATGTAGATGGAGCTCCTTGGGGAATAGGCATGTGGACGGTAATCTGACTCCCTGGGGATAACCTGGCTAAGACCATTCACTAACCTGTGAATTTAGCCTCCTGGGGATGTGACTCAGGGATACATCTTCAAATTGGGCCATATACAGTTTTATAGTATCATGATTTGGCTTGAGGGTGTCTTTTCTTACATCATAAATCCCTTTGAGCTGTCGGATTACCAACTCAGAGTCGTCGTAGATCTTGAGCTGCTCCAAGTCAAGATCGGAAGCTATCTCGAGTCCGATTATAAGGGCCTAATATTCTGCTTCATTATGAGAACCGGCTTGAGCGAGAAAACGAAAGTGGCAGTATTCCTCTTATAGGAGTCAGGAATACTAATCCAGCTACTCCTCGTTCTGATTGGAGGGCTCCATTGAAGTATAATTCCCACATAAGAGAAAGGTCAGTACAGAATACTTCTTCATCAAGGAGGTCACTTGATAGAGGAGATTAGGTCAGCACGGGGTGTGCTGCTAGAAAGTCAGCCAATGACTGGCTCTTAATGGCCTTTTGTGGGACATATGTGAAGTCAAACTTCATCAGCAATAATGTCCACTTGGCAAGGAGTCCTGACAAATATGGACATGTCATGAGAAATTTTACAGGATCAACTTTTGATATAAGTTTCACTTCATGACCAAGCAAGTAATGGTAGAGTTTCTGTATTGCGAAGATCAGAGCTAGACACATCTTCTCAATAGGGGGATAGTTCCTCTCGGCTCCTTGCATCCTACGTCAGAGGTAGTACAACACAGTCTCCTTTCCCTCTTCATTATTTTGTGCAAACAATGCTTCGAGTGACTTGTCTAAAGTAGTCACGTACAGAATGAGGGGTTTCCCCAATACTGGTGTAGAGAGTACTAGAGGATTGAGCAAATAATGATTGATGTCGTCAAGGGCTGCCTGACATGCTTCATCCCAAATAAATGGGGTATCTTTCTTAGCAGATGTGCAAAGGGTTTACAACGACCTGAGAAGTTCGAGATGAACCTTCAAATGTATGCTAGTTTCCCTTGAAGAGAGCGCAGTTCTCGAAGTGTAGTAGGTGACGACATTGGATTGCTTTGATCTTCACTGCCTCAACCTCAAGCCCTCGATGTCTGACAATGAACCCCAAGAATTTTTTGGTAGCGCACGCCAAAACCGCATTTTAGCGGGTTCATTTTAAGTTGATGAAGACGTAGTCGCTCGAATACTTTTTCAAGGTCCTTCATGTGAGCATCCTTCTCTTTAGATTT
>NW_006494865.1:1154855-1247991 GCF_000471905.2 Amborella trichopoda
AGAGAGAGAGAGAGAGAGAGAGAGAGAGAGAGAGAGAGAGAGAGAGAGAGAGAGAGAGAGAGAGAGAGAGAGAGAGAGAGAGAGAGAGAGAGAGAGAGAGAGAGAGAGAGAGAGAGAGAGAGAGAAGAAGAAGAAGAAGAAGAAGAAGAAGAAGAAGAAGAAGAAGAAGAAGAAGAAGAAGAGAGAGAGAGAGAGAGAAGAGAGAAGAGAGAAGAGAAGAGAATAGAGAAAGAGAGAAGAGAGAGAAAGTTACCTACCCGAAGCATACCTACCCTTTTCCTCTCTCTCCTCTCTCTCCATCCGAGACATACTCACAGGCTCAAGCAAGGGATCAAAATTTTATTGCCTCTTCAAAGAATCCACTCAAGACCGAGAGGTGGTTGGGGGTCTATTTTACAATGAGGCAGTGCTTGTTTATATAGAGTTGTGCCCAAACATAAGTAGAATGATCAAAATTGGACCTAATTACTGAAAATTTAGATTTAATTGAATTAAAAGAAATTCTTAAAATGGGTGCAAAAGAACTGTTTTACCCTTGCCTAACAATGTGTTGAATTACAAAACAATCCCTGTGGATGACCTGGGGTTGTTCTGATGCCCGTTTGATCGAAAGATTATTATTTTCTTGTAGTGCCTGACATGTCGATTGTTTTGATATCAACTTCGGGCTATGAATCATGTTTTTGAGTCATGATCACGAGACTTGAAATTTATTTGAATCTTGAAAAATTTGGATCGGTAGTGCAATATTTCCTTACTACTTTTCAGTGATTTCTTCATCGTAGCACACTAAGCAAGTCATCACGGTCGTGTGGCAACAATTGGAACGCTATTTGGAGCCCGAACGAAGATTTCGCAACTATTTAGTTTTGACCGAAATCTAGAATTCGACAGTTAGAATTTCAGTAACTTCGTCGGCTTCGTGCATGAAATCTAATCATCCATCATGTACATGGTTCAGTCCGATGATAGCCCTGAACCTTATGCACACAATGGAATTACTTTTGCGTCGATTTGTTGTGCAAGCATCGTGATTTGGTTCATCAAGCGAGGCATGTCACAGCTAAATTTTTTACAGCTTCTTCACGGATCGATAACTTCTCTCTAGCTTTTGTCCCTGCTCGGATAATGTCTCAGGGCGTGCCACATATCAAATTGTTGTCTTGATAACACGAATACGCTCACCAAATTTGAGAGCGATCCGATTTAAAATGACTGAGTTATGGGCCCCAAAAGCAACTGTCTGTGACTGTAAAAACAGCCACTTTTAATGGTATTTTGGTGCAGTGAGGCCATACAAGAATAGTGTGTGACCTCTCTTATTTCAATGTTTAGCTCATATCTTTGTTCTGTAGTGTCAGATCGAGCTTAAACTTGGTCTATAAGGTTTTTGACCGTGTCGGATGCAATGGCAGTGCTCCCATAGGGATATGAGACCCCAAAAATGTAGCTTCAGTTGTAGAGTCCGTTTCAGGGTGCTAGAGGGCAATTTTCTGAAAAATGTTTCTTTGTGTTCACTGCTTTAGACATGTATGATCGTGATGAAACTTGACAAGTTGTTTTTTGAAGTGCGAATGATGATCTTGAGAAATTTTGGGGCCATTCTAAGGCTATAGGGAATTTTCCACTGTTTTGTAGGCTTTATTGACCTGCTTCCTACCAGGGACCAAGGTGATGAAAAATACGTTCAAACAATTCTATTATGTAGGCACGCTAGTCGGTTATCTGTTCTACTTATGTGCACATATGGTCCAAAACTTTGAATTTCCTTTCCCCGCTTCCCTCCTCTTCGGCCATACGGGAGATTGGGGCAGTAGACGAGCCTTATGCATCATTGGGGTCTACCGCGACCAGGGCAGGGTGGCGTTGCCCCGGCCATTCCCTTCCTTGGCATTCCTCCTCCGGCCTTTCAGTGAATTTGGCACATCTCCACTCCATAACCCATATAGGGGTGAGCTCTTTTAGTCCGCATCCGCTTAAACATTGAGCCTTTGAGATATTTGTTCCAGAGTCACTACCTTGAGCTTGGTTCTTAATGATTTAATGATACTAAAGTAGGGTTTGAGGCTCTCCCTCCTCACATCATAAATTCCTTCGAGTTGTTTAATCATCAACTCAGAGTTGTCATAAATGCTAAGATACTGCATGTCCAGGTGGGAGGCAATCTCTAGGCCTATGATGAGTGCTTGATATTCTGCCTCATTATGCGACCCTACTCCCGTAAGGGAAAAGGATAGAGGGATTAATCCTTCGTAGGGGGTGGAGAACCCCACTCTTGCACCGCCTTTTTCTGACTGAAAGGTTCCACCAAAGTGCATCTTCTAGTCACATGAGCTTTCCATGTTGAAGACATCTTCGTCCGACAATCGACAGTGGGTGGGCAACACAAAAATCCTCAAAGACGGTTGTCATGGCCCTCTGATAGTGCATCATTGTATAGCAGAAGACACCTATTCGTGTCAAAAAGGCGGTTGATTCTTCGTCCTCTAGGGCCATTCTCACTTGGTTGTAGCCAACATATCCGTCAATGAAGGAGAATGCCTGACAGTTGGTGGTGGAGTTAATTAGCAACTCTGTAAAGGGGAGAGGAAAGTCGTCCTTGAGGCAAGCCACGTTCAAGTCTTGAAATTCGATGCAGACCTTGATCTGCCGATTTTTCTTTTTGATGGGGACTATGTTAACCAGCCATTCGGGTATTTTACTTCCCAAATAAATCGAGTTGTTCTGAGCCTACCCACCTCCGCCTTGTTCTGGATCTTGAGATCTACCCTGAATCTCCTTAGCTTATGCTTGACAGGCTTGCAGGATGGGTCAATCCCCAATGACTGAACCGCTATGCACGGATCAAGACCTATCATTTTCTTATAGTGTCAAGCGAATACATCTCGGTTGGCTCTTAAGAATTTGGTGTACAGATTTTCTTCAGGTGACATGAAAGCAGAGATGAAGGTGAGTCTTGGGGTCAATTTCATTACCCAAGTTTATTTCTTCCAAATCGTCCGTGGTGGTCGGCCCACCTGCCTCTAAGACCTCTAGTGCTTAGTTTATTTCTTCATCAGCGAGAGGTGTGTCCTCCGTGAAGGAGTGGGTTCTTAGGGTTTCAATCACCAGCTCTGTGGATGGAGTCTCCTGTGTGACTTCTCCCGTTCCAGGACTCAAGGGCCTTTGTTCGGCTTGATGGGTTAGGAGTCCCCGAGTGATCATGACATCAGGATCAGGCTCTCTAGGGGATGACGGGGACTCCTGCAATACTGTTACGTGCAGGACCTCATTAGAAAGGGCACGACGACAATAACGATTTTGGTTGCCCTAGTAACCAAGGCCCCCTCTTCGACGATGTCGAGATGACGTGTCCTCAATTACGGTAAAGGGGGCTAGCTTCCCCTTACCATTATTAAGGCCATGATTGCTGGTCAGCTAATAGTCCATCGTCCTCATGATCTGATGGGCCTTGGGGCTGTATAGGTTTCATCTAGATGCGACCTTAGCTTCTAGAGAGGGGTCACTCCCTGTGCCTGCCCAGCTAGGCATCTCACAGGTCTCCAAGATGAACCCAAGTAGTGGAGCCGGGGTGGGAAGGATAGTGCTCGAAGTGAGCTTCTTCGTGTACCATATTGCGGGCAGCTTGTAAGAGGTTTGTAGAGGAACAGACGCATACCCTCCCTCGTGACCAGCATTCCTCTTGGACCTACATGTTTGTGTGCGATCCAGATTGGTGTTTGGGGTGGCCACAAGGCCAACCTCCTGTGGGGTGAACGGCAGAGGACATGCGGTACCCTGCCGTTTAGCTAATGGGGCCTTTGAGCTCACTCCATGTCAGTGCAATTGTTTATTGGGATCTCTATCATCTCAAGAGTCGTGTGCCCGTCGAGGATCAGCCCTTGGGCTGCCTCGAGTCTCAGGATTGACATGCACGATGTGGGTGGCTTTCAAGGCATCAGCATTACACTCAGATCGGAAGCAACCTGAAGAGCTTTGGGAGATCGAGGAAGACTGCTGCCTGCCCCGATTCAAATTAGGACTGTTGGACCGCCTGTAATATTATAGGTGCAGGTGCGCTTGGTTGAATAACCGTGCAGGCGGGCATAAAAGCCTCCAGCGAGTGGTGTGTTTGGGGGGGTGCCTGCAAGTGATGGGGTAATTTTGTGAAAGGATGGCCATAATGCTACCCGTGCAGTGGGTGTTAAGGGGTTTGCCCTTAACACTAGAGGAAGATGGGTGAGGGGCTTGTGGGCCTATGCCCCATTTTCCCAAGTGAGACTAGGATAACAGGGTCAGTGAGGCCGCATAGGGAACATGCAGGGGAGATAGGACCTAATGGTCCGCTCACCTTGAGTGACGGCACGGGTATTGAGATGTAGAACCCAGATGAAGGAGGAACAAAGGGATCCCATAGCAACAGTAAAGAGAGGTTGGTACCTGAAAACAGCCTGAGCCAACGGTAGGGTGTTGAGTCCTCAGTGGAGTTGCTAGTTGATGTCGGTGAGGTTCTGGTTTCCCTTAGGTCTGGAGGTGGAAACCCTCTCTCGAACAACCTCAGAGGTCTGGCATGTCAGCATGCGTGGGCCCTCCTACTTGTGGATAGGTACCGGTGGTGAGAGAGATTTACGACTGGAACGCGGACGCTCTTTACACTGGTTGGGGGCTTCGGGGACTCGCCCGGGCGAATAGCCCTCTTAGAATAATTATGAAGCCCTCCGGCTGCTTGTCAGCATGCTTAGGACGGGGGCCCTCTTAAGGCTCACAACCTCTCTCCTCTATCTTTCTCTACGCTGTTGGAATGGGATCAGAATGTCCCTCCTCCCTGGTCACCCACCACGGGTGAGGGATCTGGTCGACCCCTAAAGGGAGTGTGAGGAAACTCAAGGGTTGAGGCCCATGGGTTTACTCATATCCACAGGCTATTGGGTTGTCATGCAGGTGAGGTCGCTCGTGAAGGGGAAAGCGAGAGAAAGAGAGAGAGGGGTGACTTGGCCTAAGAGAGGGGGAAGATGACCCACATGGCTGGGGTGCTCGTGTGACCACGTACTTAGGGGTATCTTCTCTCTCTCAAAGTTTTCTCTCTCTCTCTCTCCACTCCCACAGGGAATAGTGGCTCTCAAGGGAAAAAGAAGCTAATCAAATAAGCACAATCTAGCCTTAATTCTTCTCAGCCTTTAGGGGTATTGGAGCTTGAAAATGAGCCTCTTTTACAAGTGAGTTAAGCTAACTTATATAGAGGATTCAGTAGAAAGGGATGAATGCTCAAAAGCCAAGCTTAATTACAATTTAAGAAATTAGAAATAAATCCTGAAATTAGGCACAAATGACAAAAATGTCCCTGAAATCTTTTACCTGAATGAGGAGACCATCCCTGCATACCAATTGCTCCACAATGGCAAGACCTTGGAAGCTTTTTCTGTAACTTGTGGAATGGTTCAGTTGTTTCAGTAGCATATCTTTAATGTTCTCTCGATTGTGAGCATTTTGATGCCCTTGAATCGTGTTGTGGTGGCCTTTTCCATCGGGGTGAAAGTTCGGCTAGATTTGCAAACTTTGTCTATCAATGCTTCTTCGAGCTGTGTTGTTCTAGTTCTTGGCCCTGCTTGTAAGTCAGAGACGAGGTTATCGCAGTCATTTTACACTAAGTTTGGGGTGATTTGGTACTGGTTTGTGCATTTGCCTTATTTGGGAGTTAACGGAAAGAGGGATTCTTGGTGCAGATAGGATTTACTTCTCTGGCGACCTACGGACTTGCATTCATTGGACCTTGGATTGAATGCAAGAGTTGTACCAGTGTGTAACTCTTCGCGAGGTGTTTGCATTGAACTTGCCTTCGCGGTGATCCAAGGCATAGATGTTGAACTATGCTTCAAGAAATCCAAAGAATTTTCCCTTTGAACCTTGGTTCTTCCTTCCTTTAGTTTTGCGGGCTCCTTCTTCCTCTAAGCAATGCAGTTCCTGGTCATGCCACAGTGTGTGTCGTAAGTCAAAACGACAAGGCCAATGTCATTTAAAACATATCAGATTTTGAGCTCTCTTTGTCTTCAGAGGAAGGCATCATGGGTTGACGAAGCTGCTTTCGAAAGACATTGTCGCATTCCCTATTTTCAGGGACTGGTTTGGTGAAGCCGCATCGCACTAGTATGAAACCCGCAAGTTACAAGGCCGCATGAGCGTAAACCCCTTCAGAGAGGTCCGATTGAGCCCTAATTTGGTCCTCGGGGGTTTTCGATGTTCTGAGTGCAATGGCAGCAGTCTGGTACAGTTATGCAGCCACTGACATGGGGCTACAGTTGAAGGGTCCTTCTTTCGTGTGATGGCACCGCACCCAAGTCACACGGTCCCGAGCTTTATTTTTGATGCAACATTAGTCTGCGAGTGTTTGGTGAGCCCAGATGACCAAGTTTTCATCTGTTCTCCTTATTTGTGTGGGCTTCGGAAGTACGTCAAAAATGACGCACAACACGAGCGTCCTGACCACATGATGATAAACTGCTCCACACAAGGGTCAGAGTTATACGACATAAAACTATAACGTATGCCTTAGCACACGACGTTAAACTACTTTGCAGGGTGACCTGCGCTACGAGGCGCCCGGCTACAACACATGCCCGTGGCATGGGCGAGACTATGCCAAAAAAAAAAGATGCAAGTCACAAACTGGGAGCAAAAATCAAAGAGAAGAATGTATTTCATGAACCCAGAAGGGATACGAGATTATGTTTACATCAAATCTATGATACCCTACGATACTAAGAGGTTCTAAAATAAATCTTTGTCTGTGGGTGTCGTTTCCCAATGCACGCCAACATTTCCTCCGGACAGCTGTGACTTCTCTCTTCTGCTCTCCGTTCTCACTATAAAGCCATGGTGAAAAACCAGGATATAGCTAGAAGAGTAAGCATATGCTAAAAATCTGAGTGAAACGCTCCAGCCAGCAACAGCAGGCCCTCAGCACCATACACACGGCCATGGGACTCACACCATGAGCCATGCACAAACAAAGGGGCCTGGGAATTATAAGCCCACCCTTTGACATGGACCCATCGTCTCCTCCACACTGGCGAACGCCTTCATCAGCACACCTAATACTCGGACGCACCATAGAAGCTGGCACCAGGCAGCCAACCCTTGCAATGGACATGGCTCCCCAACTAAGTTCTCTCAAGAAAATAAGGTCTCCGCGCTATCTCCACCCCAAGGAGTATCAAGCAAGGAACTTTGCCAGAACATGGGGAAAAGCTGCCCTCACGCTCTCCTGCCTAGCCCCTTTATTATAAACTCCATAGGCTCATAAAAGCTCCTGACTTCCCAAGCACCATGCCGCCCAACCACCCGACCACGTGTCATCACAACGGCACCTCGATTGATCGTTATTTTTAAACCCTCTCACGCTTCGCCTTCCAAGCGTTACTCATGAAGCGTCACGGTCAAATACAGCGATGCCTAAAAGGTCAGCCTAGCGTCATCATCAATCAAACAGATCTTGCACTAGGCTCTACCCCCCAGGTGGCATTCTCTTTCTATCCTCGCGTCGGACGGCAGACGCTTCGTTTGTGCGCTGTCTTCGCAAAGACATGCCACCCCCTGTCGGTGCCTTCCACTTCACACACCGCATGAGTGCCTTCCAATTCAAACCACCCCCCCCCCCCTCCCCCCACGGGTATCTTTCACTACACACCCCCCACAAATGCCATCAACACTTCATCCCCTCGCGGGTGCCATCAACATTTTATCCCCCTGAGGGTGTCATCCACTTCATACCCCCCGCGGGTGCCAACAACACTTCATTCCACCATGGGTGTCTTCCACTTCACCCAACCCCAAGGAGTATCAAGCAAGGAACTTTGCCAGAACATGGGGAAAAGCTGCCCTGATGCTCTCCTATCTAGCCCGTTTGCTATAAAAGTCATAGGCTCATCAAAGCTCCCAGCTTCCCGAGCACCATACCGCCCAACCACTCGACCACGTGTCATCACAACGGTGCCTCAGTTGACCGCCATTTTTAAACCCTCTCACGCTTCGCCTTCCAAGCGTTACTCATGAAGCGTCACGGTCAAATCTAGCACTGCCTAAAATGCCAGCTTGGCATCATCATCACTTAAACGGATCTTGCACTCCCCCCAGGTGGCATTCTCTTTCTATCCTCACGTCGGACACCAGATGCTTTGTTACCTGTGCGTTGTCTTCACAAAGACACACTACCCCCTGTCGGTGCCTTCCACTTCACACCCCTAGCGGGTGCCTTCCACTTCACACCCACCCCCCCACCGGTGTCTTCCACTCCACATCCCCCACAGGTGCCATCAACACTTCATCCCCCCCCCGAGTGTCTTTCACTCCACACCACCGTGGGTGCCATCAACATTTTATCCCCCTGCGGGTATCTTCCACTTCACACCCCCCTCAGGTGCCATTAACACTTCATCCCACCGTGGGTGTCTTCCACTCCACCCCAACCCCCACCCCCACCCCCCCCCAACGGGTGCCTTCCACTCACCCCCCGCGGGTGCCTTCAACAGTCCACCGAACCCTGCCCGGGTCACAACAAAACCACCCTCTTCGGGGCAACACCATGTTTAGCGTAGTCAGGCCCCGCCTCAACCACCTGCCGCTACATCAATTTGACGCAGAGCCACGCCAATCAGGCTCCACTATTAAGGCTCACTATGCTAGTGACAACCCCCCTCCCCGCCCCGCTCGTCCTCGCCTTCCCCCTCTCCTTAAGAAGTCGGGCGAGATGGAAACCATCACAAGTAAAAGAAAAATCATTTCAGGCGGACATAGCCAACAAGGCTATGGGTAAAATCGCTCAAAAAGAAAAAAAACGGGGCATGGTGAACACCTGTACGGGCACCATAAGTAAAAATGACAGGCTGTCATAGCCATTAAGCCATGCGTAAAAGAGTCTTGAGAAAAAAATCGGGCATGACGAAAACCCACAAGGGTGCCATGAGTACAAGCGAAAGCCCAAAGGGTGGATGTGACCTCGAAGTCACAGCTAAAAATTCCCTAGTACAAGGAATTGGTGAAACCACTCTGCTTACACTATTTCCCTTTGATTCATGCGAAAACCTGCAAGGGTGCTTGATTCAACTTCAATATACTCAGAGCCTTCAAAAGAAATCTCCAGCCCTAGTTTCATCCAAAAATCTTTGACCCCTGTGCCTTCAAAAAAAATCTTCGAGCCCAATGCCATCCAAAAATCTCCGACCCCTATGCCTTCAAAAAAATCTCCGACCCCAGTGCCATCAAAAATCTCAAGCCCAAGTGCCATCAAAAAATCTCCGGCCTCTGTACCATTCTAAAAAATCTCAGGCCCCAGTGCCGCATCTCATTCCCGGCCTCAGTGCCACCACAAAAAATGCCAAATTTCTCTGCTCAAAACAAAGTCCAGCATCCAGGGTGAAGTCTCCTAAAATGAGACCGCCTCAAAGGACCCCACTCTATCATGTTCAGATCATTCGGAAGATCCCCAACTAGACCAGTAAGATGTGGACCAAAGAGGTACCCTTCCTGCCCTTCCTCTCTTCTCAAAACAAACTCCAGCATCTAGAATGAAGTCTCCAAAAATGAGATCGCCTCAGAGGCCCCGTCCCTATCATGCTCGGGTACTTCGAGATATCCCCAACTGGACCAGTAGGATGTGCACCGAAGAGGTACCCTGCTTGCCCCTTCCTTTCTTCTCAAAACAAACTCCAACATCTAGGGTGAAGTCTTCTACAATGAGACCGCCTCAAAGGCCCCCTCTTTATCACTTCTGGGTAATTCTAGAGATCCCCAACTAGACCAATAAGATGTGTACAGAAGAGATACCCTACCTACCTCCTTTCGTTTTTCTCAAAATAAACTTCAGCATTCAGGTTGAAGTCTCTTAAAATGAGACCGCCTCCCCTCCCTATCACGTCCGAGTATTCGAGAGATCCCTAACTGGACTAGTAGGATGTGGACCGAAGAGGTACCCTACTTGTTCACCACAACCTGGCGTTTATATTTGGATAGGGATAAAGCCCTCAAAAAGGCCCCTGCCAACTAAAATACCAGTACTTCCCCAGCTCGGATGGGATAAAACCCACAACAGGGCCCTCACCAACTAGGACATTAGAAGTTCTCATTGAAGTAAGAGTCATAAGCCTGCCGAAGGCAGACCATCAACCCGATCTCCCAAAAAATGGATTCTGACAGAACCCGAAGAATGCCCCTCAACAAGGCACCAGACCACTAAGAGCCACTTTGGTCACGCCCCGGGCAAGAAAAAACCCAAGCAAATTCTACCCCTCAAAGATTGCGCTGATGCCGGTGATCAAGAAAAAAATATATATTTGAGAGACAATAAACATGTCTTAGGAAGGATTCGCCAGAGGAGCTACGACGTTAAAGTTTTCCAAAGGTTGCACTTCCCGCTTCTCTTGAAGTGCAACATCCATTAGGGCAAGTTGTACATCATTTTTTATGTACTTCCAAAGTTCGTACAAATAAGGGGAGAGTCAGTGACATCTTGGTCCTATGGGTTAACCAGATAACTATGGACTAATGTTGTGCTGAAAAATAAAGCCTAGGGTTGTGTGACCTAGGTGCGGCGCTATCATACCAAAGAAGGGGCCTTCAACTGTAGCCCTATGCTAACGGCTGTAGAACTGTACCAGACCACCACCATTGCACTCAGAAGGTCGAAAAACTCTCGAGGACTAAATTTGGGCTCAATCGAACCTCCCTGAAGGGGTCTACGTCATTGCGGCCTCGTAACTAGCAGGTTTCACATTACTGCGGCGGCTTCACCAAACCAGTCCCCAGAAATGGGGACTGTGGCAATGTCTTCCTGCAATAGTGTCACTAGCCCATGGAGCCTTCCTCTGAAGATGGAGAGAGCTCAACAGTTGATATGTTCTAGATCAAGCCAGCCCCGTCAATTTGACCTACGGCACAAGCTGTGGTGTGACCAAGAACCACACTGCTCCGATGAAGAATGTGCTCATAAAACCAGAGGAAGAACCAAGGTTCAAGGGGAAGAAGCTTTGAATTCCATGAAGCATAGCTCAACATCCAAACCTTGGATCACTGCGAAGGAGAGTTCAATGCAACCACCTACACACTGACACAACTCTTGCATTCAATCCAAGGCTCGATGAATGCAAGTCCTAAGGTCACCAGAGAAGTAAATCTTGTCGGCTGCCAGAATCCCTTTTTCTAGTAACCTCCCAAATTAGAAAAAAGCACAAATTAAGACCAAATTAGCTCAAACTTGGTGCGAAATGACTTTGACAACCTCCTCTCTAAATTGCAAACAGAGCCAGGAGCTAGAATAACGCAGCTCGAAGAGGCATTGGTAAACAAAGTTCAAAAAATCTAGCCGAACTTTCACCCAATGGGAAAGGCCACTACAGCAGGATTCAAGGGCATCAAAATGCTCACAATCGGGAAGACATTGAAGATATGCCACTGAAACAGCTGAACCATTGCCACAAGTTGCAGAAAGAGCTTCCAAGGTCTCGCCATGGCAAAGAAACCTACATGCAGGGATGGTTTCATAAATCATGCAAAAGATCTCATGGACATTTTTATCATTTGTGCCTAATTTCAGGATTTAATTTTAATTTCTTAATCATAATTAAGCTTGGCTTTTGAGCGTTCACCCCTGTTTAGTGAATCCTCTATATAAGCAAGCTTAACCTACTAGTAAAAACACCTTTTTTGGACCTTAAGGAGCGACCCCTCTTTGAGTGCTCAATACCCTAAAGGATGGGAAAAATCAAGGTTAGATTACGCTTGTTTCACTAGTTTTTTTTTTTTTTTTTAGAGCTTCCAATTCCTGTGGGAGAGGAGAGAGGGAGAGAGAAACCTTTGAGAAAAAGAAGATACCCTGATTGCGACGTCCCGCAGACACCCTGGTCGCACGGTTCATCTTCCCTCTCTCCTGAGCTGATCACCTATTTTCTCTCTCTCTCTCTCTCTCTCTCACTCTCACCTTCACGTGTGAGTCCGTCCGCATGATAGTTTGTCTCTACCCGCAAGCCCACAGATGTGAGTAAACCCACGGGCCTCGACCCTCAAGTTTCCTCATGCCCCCTTTAGAGGCTAACCAGTACCTTCGGGAGGGCAACTAAGGAGGAAAGACATTCAGATCCCGTTCCAATAGTTTAGAGAGACGAGAGAGAGGTTGGGAGCTTGAAGAGGGCCCCCGTCAGTGCCATCAAAACTTCACCCCTACGGGTGATGCCAATACTCCACCCCCCGCAGGTGCCTTCAAAACTCCACCCCCTGCGGGTACCTTCGAAACTCCACCCCACATGGGTTCCATAAACACTTCACCCCCATAACTGCGATCAATATTCCACCCCCCTTGAGTGCCCTCGACACTACACCCTCATGGGTGCCTCTAACACTAGACCCCCGTGGGTGCCTCCAACACTACACCCCCACGGGTGCCTCCAACACTACACCCTCGCGGGTGCCATCAACACTTCAACTCTAGTGGGTGCCATCAATACTACTCCCCGCGGGTGCCGTCAATAACACATTTCTCACGGACTCTGCCATCATTGACCCTGCGCAAGTACACCCTGCCCGAGTTGCAACAAAGCCACCCTCTTTGGGGCAACATCCCGTTCTGTGCGGTCACACCCTACCTCGAACACCTACCGCTACATCAACTCGAGGCAGAGCCACACCAATCAGACTCCACTGCCAAGGCTCATTATGCAAGTGACCGCCCTCCTCGTCCCCCCCTATAAGAGGCTAAGCGCGATTGCAACCATCGTGAGTTAAAATAAAAAGAGCTTCAAGCAGACATAGCCAACAAGGCTATGGGTAAAATCTCCCAAAAGAATAAACAATGGGGCATGGTGAAAACCCGCATGGGCACCATGAGTAAAAATGACAAGCGGGCATGGCCACAAAGCCAAGAGTAAAAGAGTCCTGAGAAAAAAATCCAAGCATGGAAAAACCCTTCATTGGCACCATGAGTAAAAGCGAAAGAAAAAAGGGTGGACGTGACCTCGAAGTCATGGGTAAAAATTCCCATATGCAAGGATTTGGTGAAAACCACTCTGCTGGCACCATTTCCACTTGATTTGAGTGAAAACTTAGAAGGCCCCTTGAATCAACTTCAATCTCTAACCCCAGTGCCATCCAAAAAAACTTCGGCCCCAGTGCAATCCAAACAACATCTCTGACCCCAGTGCCATCCAAAAAGAATCTCTAGCCCCAGTGCCATCCAAAACAAATCTCCGGCCCCAGTGCCATCCAAAAAAAATCTCCGGCCCTAGTGCCATCCAAAAAAAAATCTCTAGCCTTAGTGTCATCCAAAGAAATCTCCGGCCCCAGTGCCATCTAAAACAAATCTCCAGCCCTAGTTCCATCCAAAAAAATATTCCACCCCAGTGACCCTAGTGCCATAAAAAAAAAAACTCCGGCCCTAGTGCCATCCAAAATAAATCTCCAACCTCAGTTCCATTCAAAAAAAATCTCTAACCCCAGTGCCATCCAAAAAAACATCTCCGGTCTCAGTGTCATCCAAAACAAATCTCCGGCCCTAGTGACATCCAAAAAAAATCTCCCGCCCTAGTGCCATCCAAAAAAAAATCTCCAGCCCCATTGTCACTCAAAAAAATCTTAGGCCCTAGTGCCGCATCAAACTTTAGCCCTTAGTGTTGCCACAAAAATGCCAAATTTCTTATCTCCATACTAAATTCCAGCATCTAGGTTGAAGTCTCTTAAAATGAGACCGCCTCAGAGGCCACCTCCCTATCACGTCCGAGTAATTCGAAAGATCCGCAACAGGACTAGTAGGATGTGGACCAAAGAGGTACCCTGCTAGCCCTTCTCTCCTTCTCAAAAAAAAAACACCAGCATCCAAGGTGAAGCCTCTTGAAATGAGACCGCCTTAGAAGTCCCCCTCCCTATCAAGTCCAGGTAATTCGGGAGATCTCCAGCTGGATCAGTAGGATGCGGACCGAAGAGGTACCCTGCTTGCTCACCACAACCTGGTGTTTCTGTTTGGATAGGGATAAAGCCCACAGAAGAGGCCCCCCCCAACTGGAACACCAGAACTTCCCTAGCCAGGATGGGATGAAGCCCATAAAAAGGGCCCCCACCGGTTGGGACACTAGGAGTTCTTGTTGAAACAAAATTCATAAGCCCGTCGTAGGCTGACCATCAGCGTGATTTCCTGAAGACAGATTCGAGCAGGACCTAGAGAACGCCCCTCAACAAGGCACTGGACCACTAGAAGCCACTTTTGTCACCCCTCGATCAAGGGAAAAGCTCAGCAAGGTCTACCCCTCAAGGACTGCACCGATGCTGGTGATCAAGAAAAAATATATATTTGAGAGACAATAAACATGTCTTAGCAAGGACTCTCTAGAGGAGCTATGACATTAATGTTTTTTGAATGTTATACTTCTCGCGTCTCTCGATGCGCAACATCCGTTGGGGCAAGTTCTTGTATGTCATTTTTGACATACTTCCGGAGCCCATACAAATAAGTGGAGAGTCTTGACAGCTTGGTTTTACGGGATCACCAGACACCCGAGTGACCAATGTTGTGCCAAAAAATAAGTCCTAGGGCCGTGTGACCTGGGTGTCGTGCCATCGCACCGAAAAATAACCCTTTAACTATAGCCTTATGCTAGCGACTGCAGAACTGTACTAGACCGCAGCCATTGCACTCAGAACATCGAAAGACCCTCAATGGCCAAATTTGGGCTCAATCGGACCTCCTTGAAGGAGTCTACGCCCAGGTGGCCTTGCAAATGGTGGGTTTCACACTAGCAAGGTGAGGCTTCACCAAACCAATCCCCAAAAATGGGGACTGCGACAACGCTTTTCGATACTAGCTTCACCAACCCATGGCGCCTTCCTCTGAAACCGAAGAGAGCTCAAAAGTTGATATGTTCTAGATCATGCCAGCCCTATCATTTTGACCTACGGCACACACTATACTGTGGCTAGGAACCGCATTGCTCCGAGGAAGAGGTTGCTTGCAGAATCAAAGGGAGAACCAGGGTTCAGAGAGAAGAAGCCTAACATAGCTCAACATTCAAACCTTGGGTCATCGCGAAGGCGAGTTTAATGCAACCACCTCTCGAAGAGCTACACACTAGTACAAATCTTGCCTTCAATCCAAGATCCGATGAGTGCAAGTCCCGAGGTCACCAGAGAAGTAAATCATGTCGGTTGCTGGAATCCCTTACTTCAGTAACCTCCCAATTAGGCAAATGCACAAACCAAGACCAAATCAGCCCAAACTTGGTGAAAAACGACTGCGACAACCTCATCTCTGACTTGCAAGCAGAGCCAGAAACTATAACAGTGCAGCTCAAAGAAGCATTGGCAGACGAAGTTCACAAATCTAGCCGAACTTTTACCTCGATGGAAAAGGCCACCGTAGCCCAATTCAAGGGCATCAAAATGCTCATAATCATGAGAACATTGAAGATATGCTACTGAAACAACTGAACCCTTTCCACAAGTTACAGAACAAGCTTCCAAGGTCTTTCCATTGCAGAGCAACCTGCATGCAGGGATGTTTCATCATTCGTGCAAAAGATCTCAAGGACATTTTGGTCAATTGTGCCTAATTTCATGATTTACTTTTAAATTTATTAAATTGTAATTAAGCTTGGATTTTGACCATTCACCCCTGTTTAGTGAACCCTCTATAGAAGCAAGCACAACCCACTTGTAGAATGGGCTCCGGATCTGATCTCTGATCCCACCCCTTTTCAACCTTGTCTTTGAGGAATTAAGGCTAGATTGCACTTGTCTCGTTAAATTATTTTTCCTTGTGAGCCCCCTATCCCTGGGGGAAAGGAGAGAGTGAGAGAGAAACCTTTGAGAGAGAGAAAATACCCCTGAGTGCATGGTCCCACGGGCACCCTGGCCGGATAGGTCATCTTCCCTCTCTCCTGAACTGAGTCACTCCTTCTCTCTCTCTCTCTCTCTCTCTCTCTCTCTCTCCCTCTCTTTCTCTCTTTCTCTCTCACTCTCACCTCATCACGCAACCTCATTCGCAAGATAATACGCGTCCACCCGTAAGCCCGTGGACGTGAGTAAACGCATGAACCTCAACCCTCGGGTTTCCTCATGCCCCCTTTAGCCGCTAGCCAGTCCCCACGAGAGGGAAACCAAGGAGGAGGGACATTCGGATCCCATTCCAATAGCTTAGAGAGAGAAGATAGAGGTTGAGAGCTTGAAGAGGGCCCCTGTCCAAACCGTGCTGATAAGCAGCCGGAGGGCTTTGTAATTTCTCTAAGAGGGCTATCCGCCCGGGCGTGTCCACGAACCCCCCAAGCGATGTAAAGAACGTCTGCTCTCCAGTCACAAAATCTCTCTCACCGCCCTCACCTATCCACAAGAAGGAGGCCCACGCACAACACATGCGCCAGTCCACCGTGATTGTTCAAGAGAGGGTTTTCACCTCCTGACCCGAGGGAAACTAGGACCCCACTGACATCAGTCAGAGCGTGGGTGGACAAGTGTACAACTGGGCGCGGGTCGACAAGTGCGTGTTAGAGCACGGGTGGACAAGTGCATAGCTAGGCGCATGTCGACAAGTATACATTGGAGCACGAGTGGACAAGTGCACAGTTTGGCAACGTTGAGTTAAATGGGTTCAAGTTTGGTTTAACAGAGCTTACGCATATTGTATATATATTTTCCAGCCCTTGGCTCAAAGGGTTGCCTCTTATTTATAGGCAAAACTGCTCCACATTCACCATTAAGTGTTATCTACGGCATTCAATTTCTGATGCCACTTGCAATGCCTTTCGCGTCACTAGCAATGGTGCCCCATTAGTATTAATTGTAATCACTATCACTACATGCTCCAAAATCACTTGATCCTGCTCTGGGTAGACTTTTGCCTATGGAGTGTTAAAGGACTAATGATTTTGGCATTGTCGTTGCCGTCATTCGGAATGTTTCTCTGACACAAACTACCACGTTGCCATCTAAGCATTCTTCTTTACATTTGATTGACCAAATCAACTATCAACACCATTTGAAATTTCGTTGACACTACGTTATGTCAGTCGACCGTTGGCCTAGCTGATGTGATGTTTCATTTGACAACTCCGAAGGTGGCATGCCTAACGAGACAAGCAATGTCTTCTTCGTACTGACACCTGATATGTTAGTCCATACTGACACATGATGCCTGTCCATACGTCCAAGTTGTATCCATCTTTGGCTATCATAATCCTGGCGCTGCTATCAGTGGCCATGGTGCCACTAACAACGTCATTTGGCCATTTGCTTTTGTTTGACCTTCATATGTCGCCGTGTTTATCCGAAGTGTTTGGGTAATTCTCTTTTGTCGACACTAGGAGTTGCGTTCGCGCCATTGGCAATGGTGTCAAAACTTTCTACTTCTAGTTTGGTAACTTTTTTTCTGATTTGCCTTGCTTGTTTTCAGGGGCATCCTTTAGTTTTCTGAGCTCTACCAGGTGGTTTAGGTTTGGGGGGAATGGTTTATGGTCAGGTTAAGAAGGAATGTTATGTTCACTTTCGATGGGAATTTTGGTCTCCAACAATTTCCTGGATCGGGATCAAGGTGTCTACACATGTATATTTTTGGGGACTTTTTTTTTGGGCAGTTATATTGTTAAGGACTTCTTCTTATAATATTTAAATTTCAAACCAATTGGATTCATGTTCTAGTTAATTTTGACCAATGCAAGCTAGTAATAGGTATCGGGCTTGTACATGACTGGTTAGTCGTTGATGTTAGCAACGATATATCTCAAGTTCAATTCGTTGAACTACCAAAAACACATATAGTTTAGTTTGCTACGAGTTTTGTTATTCTTTTAAGAGAATTATGGGTACTGCACTTTTCTCTTCTTAACAATTAGCCTAATGAATTGGTGCACCACCACACTACGCGCAAGTTGATACAATTGAGGAGGAGACCGAGCATGATCTCGCCAATTTCGATTTGATAGAAAGTTATAGACATTCCTGTTTTGGATGACAGAGTTTTTAGGTCCCAATGTTAAACCCTAATATTAAAACCCTTTCACTAGTCATCCTAGATCTATTTTTGGCCTGGTTCTCATAAGGTAGCAACCTAACACCCATAAAACCAGATATTGATCCTGCATATTTCAAATACCGTAAACCATCCAAAACTCATCCAAATTATGCTATATTTCATACTAGATTAGAAAAGGCTTTTATAAGCTTTCAAAAAGTCATAGAATCACTCAAATTTGATGCACAAATTTTTAAAATTATGGAAAAAAAAATATTTTTAATCAAAATTCCATTTTAGTCCCTGATGCAAGTACGCATTTACATCCGAATATGCCTTGACATCAAAGTGGATTGTATCGATGACACCGACAGACCATGTTGGCACCTTGGGATGAGGTCCAAAAGGCCTCAAACTTTTCAAGAACCTTTTGGGATCCTTTTAGGGTTTGTTTGACATTGTACTTTGTGTTCTAACTATTCTTGAAGTTTAGACTTAAGAACAATCCACTAATTTTTCGGTTTTGTCCACGTCCAAATGTACTAGGACCAACTCAACGTAGATTATCTTTCTTTGACGTCCCCGACCAATTCCAACCTAAAACTTAGTAAATGTTGCGTGAATACCTGTCCAGCATCCTAGAACCTCGACTATAGCCCTGAGGTTTTTTCTCCACTAAAACCCCAAGGGATCATTCAAAATGGCACCTAACCCTATGGAATCGGGATCTTAATTGAGCTGCAGACTATGGTCCCTTTTGGATTTCGGTTAACCCGCCAACACGATGTAAGTTGACCTCAATGTATACCGCGTTCACAGATGTTGCTGTTAAGTTGAATTTATCCCAAATTTCTCTTGAAGACTCCAGATAGTCTAAATTGTTTCAACTCAATGTTAGATAAATTTGAATATAAAATAACATCATAGTTGGATGATTGAGACTATTAGAATCACTATGAGTCAATGAACTGCATGCCTGATCGCATAGTTGGATGTTTGAGACTATTAGAATCATTATGAGTCAATGAACTGCATGCCTGATCGAACCTGACTGAATTCAATTTGAGTAAAAAGTTGCCCAAAGATGCTTCATTCTAGAAATTCTAAAGAATCCCATGAAAAAATCTCTTTCTCTGATTGGCCTGTTTGGGTAACTAAAAATATACTAGAGAAATAAATCATTAGTAAATATGACATTTATACTGTTTGGGTATGTTTTAATAGTAAAGAAATGGAAATAGATTATCCAAGATTTTATAAAAACATCATGAAATCCATTACGAATGGGGAGGCTAGAAAATCTTTTACGAGCGTAATAGGCTTCTAACACCTTATTTGCTTCTTGTATATCGACGCACCTAAGAGGAATGTCATCAAACAACCGTCTGAAGAGAGTATCTCATTCAAGGAGGGTATTATTGGTAGACATTCAACGTATGTTGTTGCGTTCGATATGATGTTTCGAGAGCCTACCATGTTTTAGGAAACTGGTGATGGGCTCTCTCCAATCTTCTACTTGCTTAATTTCTACACACATTGGGTCAAAGAATTCTGGTTCTTGATTCTGACCCTTAGCTCCTTGACTATGTGATATTGCATGTTCAGTCTTGATTACTTCTTTGGCTGATAAAAGCGCTCCAAATGGATAAGGATGGCACTCGGGCAAGATATTTCTCTCGTCATCAGCATTGACGTCTGTCCTTAGTTCAATGTGTCTCCATTCTGTCACCCAAACAAGCGTAGGTGTTGATGAGGAAAGCTAAATTGTAACGCCGAGTTTTGTTAGTGCATCAGCCTGTGAATTTAGCCTCCTGGGGATGTGACTCAGGGATACATCTGCGAATTGGGCCATATACAATTTTGCAGTGTCGTGATAAGGCTTGAGAGTGTCTTTTCATACATCATAGATTCCTTTGAGCAGACAGATAACTAAATCAAAGTTGTCATAGATCTTAAGCTGCTCCAAGTCGAGATCGAAGGCTATCTTGAGTCCGATTATAAAGGCCTAATATTTTGCCTCATTATGAGAACCGACTTAAGTGAGAGAGAAAAAAAGTGGCAATAATCCTCCTGTAGGAGTCAGGAATACTACTCCGACGCTTGCTCGTTCTGATCGGAAAGCTCCATTAAAGTACAATTCCCACAAATGAACAAGGCCAACACATAATACTTTTTCATCAGGGAGGTCCCTTGATAAAAGAGATTTTGCTAGTACGGGGTGTGCTGCAAGAAACTCAACCAAGGCCTGACACTTGATGTCCTTCTGTGGGACATACGTGATGTCAAACTCCATCAGCAATAATGCCTGCTTAGCAAGGCGTCCCGACAAGCATGAGTGTGTCATGAGAAACTTTACAAGATCAACTTTTAATATAAGTGTCACTTCATGACCAAGCAAGTAATGGCAGAGTTTTTGTACTGCGAAGATCATAGCCAGATACATCTTTTTTATTGGGGGATAATTCCTCTCGACCCCTTGCATCCTGTGGCTGAGTTAATATAGTGCCATTTCTTTTCCCTCGTTATTGTTTTGCAATGCTCCAAGTGACTCGTCTATAGCAGTCATGTATAGAATCAGGGGTTTTCTCAATACTGGCGTAGAGAGTACTTGAGGGTTTAGCAAACAATGCTTGATGTCGTCAAGGGCTGCCTGACATGCTTCATCACAAAGGAATGGGGTACCTTTCTTTAGCAGGTGTGTAAAGGGTTTACAACAACCTTAATTTTCGAGATGAACCTGCGAATATATGCCAGCTGCCCTTGGAGGGAGCGCAGTTCTTGAAGTGTAGTCGGTGATGGCATTTCATAGATTGCATTGATCTTAACAGTCTCAACTTCAAGTCCTCCTTGTGCAACGATGAACCCCAAGACTTTTCTGGAGCGAACGCCAAAAGCGCATTTTAGCGGGTTCATTTTAAGTTGGTGAAGACACAATCGCTCGAAAACCTTTTCAAGATCTCTCATGTGAGCATCGTTCTCTTTTGTTTTTACCACCAGTTCATCCACGTAACACTCCACCTCTTTGTTCGTCATGTCTTTGAAAATGGTCGTCAATGCTCGGTGGAATGTGGCGACATCATTCTTTAATCCAAAAGGCATCATTTGTGTAACAGAAGACCCCTTTTGGAGTTAGGAACGCAGTGGCCTCTTAATCTTCGGGCGCCATCCTTATCTAATTATACCCGAAGTACCCGTCCATGAAGGAAAATATTCGATAGTGAGCTGTAGAGTCGATGAGCTTCTCGGTGAATGGCAACAGGAAGTCATCCCTAGGACAGGCGGTATTCAAATTGCGAAAGTCAATGCACACTCTGCATCTCAAGATCGGGCTTGAACCTTCTTGACTGTTGTGTTTGACAGTTTGATCAATGCCGAGACGGTGATGCCAAGCAAAGACATCACGATTTGCTTTCAAGAAGGTGATGAACTTCTCTTTCTCTTTTGGAGACATAGTCACTGAAATGAACATAGGCCTGGAGTCCATTTCATCTCCAAGATTTATTTCCTCAAGTTTATCAGTTGTGACTTGGCCACCTTCTTCCCATTCATTTGGAGCTTCTTGGAACTCTGCATTGTTGTTTCAAAGATCTTTTGATTGACCTCAAGTGCAAAGACCCACGATCCTGACATTTGTGCCTCCGTTTGAGGCCCAGAGTGGATTACAATTTATGTATCTTCCCCCACTTGTGGAATGGAAGGATCTTCCATAAATCGGGATTGTTTCTCGAACTACAAGGTTCGACTTAGAGATTACAAGGAATTTGGGATTCAACGATTGTAATGCAGGAAGTGTGTGAATCACACGGTCATTGAGCAGCTATCTGCAACGTTTGGTCCACCCTGGCTGGTGTTTCACAGACTTGTATCATGTGGTAAGTTTCCTGAGAATAGATGGTCCCCCTTGACTCTCTCAATCTCTGCTCAAAGTATGGCTTAGATGGCCACTGGGGTTTCTTTGGCTTCAAATTCTTGTGCTTCATTGAAGAAGGTGGCTCTACCTTGGCTTCAGCTTCTAGGCAATCAGCAACTGTTAAGAATCTTACTACCTACACTAGGGTCTTTCTCCATCGCTTCCATTGCGTCTTAGTTATGTTCAATCCCTTAAGTTCTCGATCTAGAGCCTCGAAGTTGGGACAAATCAAGATTGTACCTACAGAAGAGACAAAAAGGGGAGAATAAGAAGAAGTCGAAGAAGGAGGAGAAGCCTTAGAAAGTGGGGGACTTTTAAGGTCGTTCCCCTCATCAAACCGATCTAGGCAGCTTTTTGCGTCATCACCAGGATTGGATGGATACAGGGGGTCTTTTAGGTCATTCCCTTGCTTAGACTATTGGGGAATGTTTTTAACGTCGTCACCCTCACCAGACGTGTACAGGGAGGCTTTTAGATCGGTCCCTTTCTTAGACCGTTGGGGAATTCGTTTAACATCGTCACCCTCATCGAACGTGTGCAAGGGGGCTCACCCTCATTAGACATGTTCTGAGTGGGAGACGGCACGGGAACGTCTTCTTGATTGGACGAAGAAGGAAGAAGGATCTTGTCAAGGATGAAATCCAGTAAAGTTGGCAGTGGAGGAAGGGGCCTGAGAAACTCCTGCTTGACTGCGAGCGGTCTTGTTTCTCCGGCAAGTAGCCCTAGGTGCCCCTCTCTTTCTGGTTGGCAAATAGCTTGGTGCCCTAGAGACTCGAGTCTACTTCGGCCATGATAGATTATCCATGGCTGGGAAGTCGAGGGTTTCACAGAGTCTGAGTCATTGATCGGAAGGTCCTGTCTTGTGAGATCTTCTTGCCCTGATAAAGAAGTGATTTGGGGATCACTTACGGGGAGGTTGTAAAATTCTTGACACTCCTACATCTTCTTTGCGAATATGTCAAGGAAAGTTGTGCATTCTGACAAGTAAGGACCTCTTATCTGATTGTATGGGAACCAATGATCTTCAATCCCATTAACAAGGCAAAGGGGTCGCCTTGCCTACTTCAGTGTGATTATGCTTTCCTGAAGCATTATTATGAAGAAGGCATAAAGGATACCCGACATTTCGTCCTTCTCCTGAATGGTTATGGCATGGGAGGCCCCAGCTGCCCCAAAGGCCTTCATTAGTTCATCTGTGGGATGATTAATCCTCCGATGGTAAGAACAATAATTCACCTGAGTGTCAAGGCCATATTGCTTTGCAAACTTGACTTTTGGAAGCTAGATCGTATTCTGATCCAATAATTATCGGAACAACGCAAGGACCCATTCCTTCTCGAAGGGATGGACCTTGTTCTTAGGCCTGGCGAAATAATCACCCTGATCAAGGTTAGCTGGTGGAGGTACCTGATTGTATAATGATTGTTTCTTGCTAGCCTGGGGTGTTACCTTTGCCGTGGTTACCCCTTTAGAGAGGTCCAAAGTTTGGGAGGGAGCCTTCTTTGAATCAGTTACCATGACGGCTGCACTGATTACCCATTTCTATTAGCTGACTAGTGTGTTATTCCGTGAGCTACTATTGCCTCGGTTATTTGTTGAACTCGTAGATGGTTGTCGTGTCCCACCATGGTGACGTGATAAACTTTCAATGCGAACTGATTTAGAGATCAACTCTGACATAGAGGTTGGATTAGAGGCCTCGACGTGTAGAGCGATTTTGGGCCGCATGTTCCGAACGCAAGTTTGGACTACTTCCTTCTCAGGCATAGGATTAGGATGGTGGGAAGTCAAGTTTCTCCATCTTGATATGAACTGATCCACGGGCTCATCAGGGTCTTGCGTCAGGGTCAGAAATTCGATGGTTTGAACCTCTCTCTCGACCTCATATAAGTGTTGATAGAACAGTTTCTCCATCTCCTCCCATGTATGCATCGAGTTTGGAGGACATCGAGCATACCATTGGAATGCTGGGCCATCGAGGGTCTCAATGAACTGTCAGAGAAGAAGCCTCCCATCAGCCGTTGTTTCCTGGCATGCCGCCTGAAAGTGGGCGATATGCTGGTTCGGAGATGTGGTTCCATTGAATAGAGGAAACTGCCCTTTCTTATAGTCTGAGGGGAATGAGACCTGATCAATATAGGAGGGGTATGGTCCTTGATAAGGTGTTTCACCCTGTATTCCCGGAATTTGTCTGTTCTTTAGCCTGTGGGTTACCATAGTGTTAATATCTAACTGAGAGACCGGATGAGGGACAGAATTGTCCTGTGAGGTAGATGGAGGAGGCTGCCATGGAGGTACACCACCAGAGTGATGGGAATTGACGTCACGACTAGCCGACTGGCGTGCAACGTCAATACAATCGATCTTTTCCATCATCGCGTGTTCCATTTCCTCAAACTTGTTCATGCAATCCTCTTGCGCATCACCGAGTTCACTTATGACCATTGCGCTGACCATTTCTCTATGGAGGTCAACGTTAGTGGCAGCTGAGGCTTGCGAGCTTGAAGGGTCGTACATGGTAGGTCAGTCAGTAGGGGGTTAGTATGCCCTGACTAAACTCAACTCCTGTACACGAATCGCGTTTGGATCGATTCTTAACGGTCTTGTGACCGTGGCTGCTGAGCCGGTTAACGACGGTCTTGGGACCATGGCCGTTGAGTGGCTGGGTCTTCTTCTACGACAGTAACCACAACACAAGGCTCATGGAGCTCTTCTTCAGTCTTCATCATCTAGAGGGGGTAGAAGGGATTCAGGTGAAGAGGGTCGTATAAATTAGCTGCTTTGACTGCCTTGGTCACCTCCCTTGTCAAAATTTGCAGACCTCTATTGCATTTAGCCTTGAGGTTTTGTTGGACCTTGTGCAAAAAAAGCGATCTAGGTTGTGGCTGGTCAACTCTTCTTACACAGGAGAGAGATGTCTCCATCAAGTGCGGCACAGGATGAGGGCCAAGAACTAGAGTCATCTTGGGCCTGGGAGGATGAAGGACTTGATCTTCCATGAGGTCCATGCCCCGAGCTCTCTTATTTGCCCATGAGGCATGACCAAAGTGTTGGGCCACGTTCAGAATGGTACTCTTGGGAAAAACCTTCAATCACCAAGGCTGAAGGGGCTTGCTCAATGAAGAAGGAGCAGGCAGGAACAGGGTTGACTTATGGGAAGGCTTGAGCCAAGGGCACACGTATGCGCCCCTTGAAGAAGGATAACGGGGGATCTGGGGGTCCACCCGGACTCGTACAAGTGATCTGGACTTAGGAGGTTGAGAACTACGAGCATGTATCTGTAAGAGAACAGTTGTAGGCCTGCCCCATATAGGGTGCGCTTGTGTATGCATAGTAGAAGGATGAAGAGGTCATCTCCTATGTACTCGCGTTGGCGGAATAATGGCATTGCCCCAAGCAGTGAGATGCATATGAGTAGCGTGCACAGGACCTGGCCTTGGAAGGTTCGATCTTAGGCACATACTCTCAGTTAACAGAAGGGTTGCCCTAAGGGGTGGCTCGAGTGGGTGACCCACGAGCCTTGTTGTGTGTGTGAGTGGTGGAGATTGTGGGGCTTTTGCCTCGAAGTATTGAGACTCTAGGGATAGAGGCCAATGGTGCAGAAATGTGTGGGGTAGCCTTATGGCGACCCACAGAAGAAATGGCAACTCGCTTACCTTTTGCAGAAAGGGACTGGGCAGCCTTCCCACGTACCTCAGCAACTCGACTGACAAGTGGCTGGGTGTATGCTGTGTGGGGTAAGATAAGGGCTGCCCATGCAAGGCACCTTGGTGGAGTTTCCACCAGAGCGAGGAGATGGAGAGTGAGGGACCTTCAAGTCCCTCCTTACACCGGTCCAGGTTAAGACCTGAGTGCTAGAAGGGGGGTCTTTGCTCAAGAGGTTGGACGAGAATGAAGTCGAAGGAAATCTTTTCCTAAGAACACTCTCGAACACGGGGATAAGAAAATCCCCGATCCGAATAACTGGGTTACAGAACCCAGCAGCCATAAGATAATGAAAGTAGAAAATAAAAGAAGAAACTAGCCAAACAAGAAAGATCCGACTAAGGCGTAGTAAGTCCCAAGTGGAGTCGCCAAGCTGGTTAGGTGCCTCGATCTAGCCCTCCAGATCCTGAATGAGCGGGCGGCGCGTGTCTCGGGTTTCGAGGGAAGACCTGGGATGTTTTTTAGATCGCTCTCTCAAGAACCTCGTTCGAGAATAGAGGAAGATGTTACCAACTAGTGAGAGAGGAAATTTAAAAGGTGGGTTCGGGACTTACTCTATCTGGCTCGTGTGGGCGCCCTCTTAGATCACGAAGAAGCCCGCCAGTAATGAAACTTGTTCGGAATCGCCTCCCTTGGCTCGTATTCTTCTTGTTTTCTTCAATCACACACATATATGGCAAAGTTTGTAAGACAGGTGGGTCAGACCTCACCCTTTTCCTCTTTGATGAACGTACACAAGCAAGCGCATTCAAAAAGAAGAAGAGAAGAAAGATAGGGGAGAGAAGAGTTCAATTGAGCGAGAGGATCAAGCTAGCGAGTGATTGGCCCGATGTGGTAGAAAAATGGGCTCGGTAACTGAGACCGACTCATAGGATCACTATTAGACGTCATTACCAACAGCAACTAGCTAGGCACGGTGGTTAGTCTGTCGTGCAATAAAGCGGGCCAAGTAATCTTGACACAACAGCATTATGGCTTTATGACAGGACTTCCATGAGAGGCTAACCTCAATCCATCTTAGTCGAACGAAAGGTTGGCCAAGTGATGGTTGTGGAGGAAAGAATGAAGAGAAGAAGGAAACACATAAAAGGAGGGAGAAAAGATGAAATGATAAAAGAAAGAGGGAATGAAGATATAGTCATTGCTAGACTTTGCCGACTGTTTCAAAAGAGAAGAGAAAAGCAATCGGCGCTAGGCCTCGCCGACTGTGTCGGAAGATGAGAGAAAGGAAGAAGTCGGTGCTCGTCTTCGCTGATTGTGACCGGAGAGAAGCAAGGGAGAGAGATCAAGCCAGCGTTAGGCTTTGTTTACTGCAACAGAAGAGGGTGAAATCCAATCGACGCTAGGCTTCACTGACTGTGACAAAAGAGGAGAGAGAAATCGAACCGGTGCTAGTGTTCACCGACTATGAGAGGAGAGGAGAGAGAAATCCAACTAGTGCTAGGGTTCACCGACTATGACAAGAGAGAAGAGAGAAATCCAATCGATGCTAGGGTTCGTCGATTGCATTAGAAAAGAAGAGAAAGAAATTCACTCAGTGCTGGGATGAAGGAAAAGGAGAGAGAACCCCACCCAGCAGTGGGAATGAAAGAAGAGGAGGCGACGTAAACTCCACTCAGCATTGGGGGTGAAAGAAGAAGAGGAGAGAGAAAACCCCACTCGACGTTGGAGATGAAAGAAGAAAAGGGGAGAGAAAAACCAACCGACGCTAGGCTTGCACCAGTTTGATGGGAAATAGATAGGGATGAGAAGAAGAGAGAGTTAGAGATGAGAAGAGAGAGAAAGAGAGGAGAAGAGAGAAAAGAAGAAAGAGAAAGAGAGAGATAGAGATAGAGATGAGAGGAGAGAGTAAAGAAGAGAGAGAAAGAGAGAGAAAGAGAGAGAAAAGAAGAGAGAGCAAGATAGAAGAGAGAAAAGAGGGGAGGAGAGAGAAAGATGAGAGTCAAGACGTACTCACATGCTCAAGCAAGCATGGAAATTTCTATTGAATGATTAATGAATGAACCAAGGTTTTCTTACAATGAGGCAGTGCCTATTTATATAAAATTGGGCCCAAACTTGGGTAGATTGATCAAAGTTAAATCTAATTGTTGAAAATTAAGATTTAATTGAATCAAACAAAATTTTAAAAATGGATGCAAAATTATTGTTTTCCCTTGCCTAACAATGTCTAGAATTTCAAAACAATCCCTGCTGTCGCTTGAGATATTGTGTGATCTTCCATGGCTGATCCGGGTTTGTTCAGATGCCTGTTTGTTCAAAAGATTATTGTTTTCTTATAGGGCTCGGCATGGTGATCGTTTTGATACCAATTTCGAACCATGGATCATGTTTCGAACCATGATCATGAGACTTCAAATTTTGCTTGAATCTTAAAAATTTTGGGTCGATAGTGCGCTCGTTCCTTAATTTTTTTTGTGATTTCTTCATCATAGTACACTAAGCATGCCGTCACGATCGTGCAGCAACAAATGGAATGCGATTTGGAGCTCGAACGAAGATTTCGCAACTTTTGAGTTTTGGCAGGAACCTGGAATCTGACGGCTGAAATTTCAGTTACTTCGTTGGCTTTGTGCATGAATTATGACCGTCCATCATGTACGGGGTTCGGACCAATGATATCCCTAGACCTTACGCACACAATGGAATTAGTTTCGTGTTGATCTGTTGGACGAGCATCGTGATTTGGTCCATCGAGCGAGGCATGTCGCTACTGAATTTTCTCGAACTTCTTCACAGATCAGCGATTTTCATTTAGTTTTTCTCTTTGCTCAGGCATCGTCATAGGGTATACCATATATCATATTGTTCATCTTGATGAGACGAACAAGCTCACTAAATTTGGAGGTAATCAGACTTGAAATGAGTGAGATAGAAGCCCCAAAAATGATTGCCCATGAATGTAAAAACAACAACCTTTAATGGTGTTTTTGTGCAGTGAGGCCACACAAGAATAGTGTGCGGCCCATACCATTTTAGTCTTTACCCATAACTTTGTCCTGAAGTGTCTGATTAAGCTGAAACTTGACCCATAGGGGTTTTCAACCATGTCGGATCCAATGGCAGTGGTCCCACAACTGTTTGATACACCAAAAGTGTTGCTCTAGTTACGACGTCCATTTCAGGGTGCTAGAGATCGATTTAACTGAAATTGTTTCTTTGTGTTCACTGACTTAGACATGTCTGGTCGTGATAAAACTTGGCAGGTGGTCTTTTGAAGTGTTAATGACAATCTTTCCCAATTCTGGGGCCATTCTGAGTCTGTCAAGAATTTCCACTATTTTGTAGACTTTATTTACCTGCTTCCTACTAGGGACCAAGGTGTTGAATATTACGTTCAAATGCCTACGATCTACCAGCTTATCTCGAGAAGATCCAGGGTCAAATCTCCATAGTGGAGCTGCTCACTAATTCACCAATAGATAGAGCCCAGATCGAGAAGGTCATCACCAAGACACAAATCCCGAGCAACACACGGCCGGGTGAGTTGTGCAGAATGATCAACCAACTGATGGTACCAACACCGATCGTGTTTAAGGATGATGACATCCCAGTTAGCTTCAACCGCTTTCATGTCCAACCTCTGCACATCACCGTCTTCATGCAAGGATATGAGATACGGAGAGTGCTTGTTGATAATGGGGCATCCTTAAACATATGCCCTATGAAAACAGTGAAGCAGATAGGCAAAAGCTCAGATGACTTTAAGCCATGTCAATTAACTAGCTACATAAAACGGATCCAAGGGACAAGTTGATGGCATACTACCTTTCACACTCGAGATCGGCCCTACTGTCCAAGTGATAAAGTTTTACGTCTTGAACATAAAATCTTCATTCCATATGCTGTTAGAAAGATTGTCGCTACATGAAAACCTTGTGGTCGCCTCTACGCTCCATCAATGCCTCAAATTTCTGACTAAAAACCGCTTCGCAAAGGTATGTGTCGAACCCCCTGTTTTTCTTAATCCTAGAGTACATAACGGGAAGCTACTCATAGGGGTCGAGCTTGAAGAAATCCAATTCGCTTCCTTCGAGTAAGCCAATTACGCCACCTTACGCCTAGAGGTCGGCGACCCTGTTCCTCAAATTTTACAACTTCTATATCGATGGACGACGTTATCCAATGTCAACATCGATACAGTTTCGGGTCCCTCGAGGCTTGACACATGCTCTTCTCCCAAGGCTTCCAAGCAGGCCAAGGCTTAGGTAGTCAAGGGCAAGGTAGTACGGAGACAATTTCTGAATCACTCCAAGCCAAAACTGAAAATGGAGTTCGAAGAGGTCTCGAGTGTTCTCTCAGGGGAACTTTGGTGAAGATAGGGGCAAAAGAGCAGGGGAGACGAGGAGGTTTGTTGGGTGAAGTGGCTGGTGAGTAGTAGAGAGAGAAGGATGGGGGCTGGTGTAGCTAATGGTGATTTGAAGAAGAAGGTGCGGTGGTTAGAGGTGATGACTGCTGCAAGGAGAAGAAGTACGCTACTGGTAAGAGAGGGGAGGCAAAGATGGAAGTTGTGGGGTTTGCTGGTGGTGGTGGTTGAGGAAGAAAGCGGCGAGGAGGATGTAGGAGGCGATGGAAACGAAGAAAAGAAGAGCTGCGGCAGAGGCAACAGTGGTTGTGTGCGGAATCCTACCGTTCATAAGCTTTGTGTGCAGAATCCGATCGTTCATCATGCGTGAAGTTCAGGCCGGTAATAGCCATGGACTTTACGCACACGATGAAATTGGTTTCACATCGATCGGGCTCGCGAGCGGCGTGATTTGGCCGCTCGAACAAAGCACGACACTGTTGATTTTCCTGCACTTTTTTCACGGATTAGCAACTTCTCTTTAGCTTTTCATCACACTCCGGTGTCGTCAAGGGGCGTGCCACATATTGAAACACTCGTCTCGACGAGACGAACATGCTTACAAAGTTTGAGCACGATCCAACTCGAGACGGGTGAGATATGCGATTCAAAATTCACTGTTAGTGACTGCCCCTTCAATGGAGTTGAGTTGTAACGTTGCCACATGCGAATAGTGTGTGGCTCTTGTTTCGCTCTTTTGCCTATAACGTTTTCTTGGGATGTCCGTTTAAGCTGAAATTTGACCCCTGAGGGTTTTCAACCGTACCGGATCCAACGGCGGTGGTCCCCATAGAAAATTGAGACATCGAAAATGTAACTCTAGTTATAGGGTCCACTTCAGGGTGCTAAAGGTTGATTATAGCAAAACAGTTTCTCAGTTTGCACTGTCGTAGACATGTCGAGCTGCGATGAAAATTGACAGAAGACTTTTGAGAATCCTTATGAAGATCTTGACCAGTTCTGTGGCTATTATGAGACTGTCGAAATTTCCACTATATGTTAAGCTTTTATTGACCGGGGGACCCATGATGATAAAAAATGCCTTCCAACAAAGGGTCTTCTTCAACCGGGCCCTGTGTATCTTTTGCATATGCATCGCACTGCTCGAGGCAACCTTGTTGCTGCATTTACCGGAGTATAGGAGAGGTGACTCCCTCGTCATCCCTGCCAACACATGCCTTTTCACTCTCTAAGGGGTGGTCACAAACCTATTCCCTCACAAACACATGGTCGTAGTACGCGGCCTCCTAAAGCCTAATCTATTGATTAAGCCCGGGTCGATCATCAGGTCACTCGGAACCCCTCTACAACTGGCACACACGTGCTACCCTCACAAACGACTCCAAGCTCTCGACTAAAAGGTCAATGGCAGCTGTCCCCTCCCCCGTTCTTCCCTTCTTTGTCAGTCCAACCACTCAAGACTAGGTACTCGAAGGCTTTCCCTAGGAGCAACCTCTTCAGAGCGGCCCTATCTTCGGTGGCCACAAAAGAGATCGGAACAAGGCTCCCTTGGGTGATGAGGTCTTCCATCCCCCATCTCTCCCCAAGCCAAGACAGAAGCCTGAGCTGACTCTTGTTTCTGGCCTGCATCCCTTGCCTGGAAACGACCCAGTCATGTTTGAAGAAAGCGGATCACTCACAATCACGATCCCAGTCTCGATTCTGGAAAGAGATATACCAGTGCTTGAGAGCTAAACATGACTAAGGTATACAAATATTGTCGAGAAAAGAGCCCAGGCACTCAGGGCATGTAAGCGTGCTGACCCTCGGGCCTTTTATCCACTACAAGCTACGACAACTCCCAAGGTGGAGGAGTTAGAGTCCTCTATGGTCGTCAATATCATTGGAGATGACCCAACCTGCGGCCCCTACGATCCTCAGACCGTCGTGAACGGGTCCTGACCAAATCACCGTATAAGGCTCGAGCTCAGTCGAGGCATGTTGAACCCCTGCTAACCGATTTGTCTGACAGAATCAGACGGGTACGCAAGGCTCCCCCTTAAGAAATGGTTAGTGTCATGGTCATTGAGGAGCAAAATGATGATCAAGAACACCGTATGCATCAGTTTGAGGACATGATCCGTAAGATGATGGAGAAGATCGAGCTAATGGAGGGTACTCGACTCCTTGTGAACTCATCTCACCAAGAAGCCAATTCTCCTTATCCAGCTGATCCGGTACCGAGGAAGCCACCTTCTTCACATGACCATTCATCTCCTCATCAGGTTTCACAAGCCGATATCAAGACAGACAGATCCCGAGCGTATAGGATACAGTTATGTATAAAAAGCCCTATCCCTCTTATATTGACCAGCTCCCATTTTTCCCAAATTACCAGAAGGGAAGACTCCCGCTCTTCAATGGCACGAGTTCGCCTCACCAGCATATCGCCCACTTCTACTCGGCATGTTCAGAGACATCAGATGATGGGAGACTTCTTCTCCGTCAATTTGTTGAAACTCCTGATGGGCCAGCATTCAAGTGGTATGCTAGACTCCCACCGAACTCATTGCAGACCTGGGAAGAAATGAAACAATAGTTTTACAAACATTTCTATGAGGTTGAAAGAGAAGTCCAGACTATTGAGCTTCTCACATTGGCCTAGGGCTCTGATGAGCCGGTTGATCAATTCATTGCAAGATGGAGAGATCTGGCCGCATATCAAGCCACGCCCGTGCTCGAGATGGATGCAATCCAAACATGTGTGCACAACATGCAGCTGGAGATTTCCCTGCATGTCTATACCTCAAACCTGACCTCTACATCGGACCTGATCTCTAAAGCAATCCGTAGAGAGTCTCCTCAAGCACCATGGAAAACTTCAAACCCCAGCATCAAGTGGGGAAAGCAATAAAACTTTGGTAATTGTCCTAATTTTTGAGGCAATCAGCAGGAAGGAGTGATCAGTGCTTTTGTCAATGTATCAGCCCCCAAGAAGGCTACACTTCAAACTCTAGATTTCTCAATGGGGTTGGACCCTGTAAACCCTCAGGCAAGCCAACGGAAGTCTCTTACATAGAATAAGGTGCCTCCACCTCAAAATCTCTACAGAAAAAGTTTACAGCTTCGATGAGGAGTGGCCCGACTTTACTCTGATTGTTGATTGAGCAACAGATGATCACCTTGCCGAAGGTGAAAATGCCGTAAGATGTTGATTTCACCATCAATAAGAATTATTGTGCATATCATAGGGTGTTGGGGCATCCTATTTAGGATTGCTTCACCCTTAAGGATCACATCGAGGCTTTAATTCAGAAGGGGCAAATACAGCTCGATAGCCTCAAGAAGGCATTCGGGGCAGTTGAAGTGTCTCACATAGTGACTGTTCAAGAAGAAGTCATGCAAGTATATTGCCTTGATGAATTACCACAAGAACTTCTTCAAGTGCTATTTTCCATGATGCTCCAAGTAGGGGTCATCACACGAAGCCGTCAAGATAGCCCAAGCACCTCGCTCGAGGGACTAAGAACCTTTGGTGCCCATATCACTAGATTCGAGGCCACAACTTATAAGGGTGTTTAGGCTTCCGAGCTATAATGATAGACAAAGTACAAGGCGGGTGCTCTGTCAGCTCTATCCTGGAGGATCATGCTCAATCTAATGGACTTTAACACTGGAGAACGCTTAGGCACAAACTCCCTGTGAGGACGCACTGCTCAAGCCTTCTGACTTCGATGAACCCTCAACATGGTAGGTCTATCGAGGGCGAAGCAAAATGAAATCCATGAAAAGGGAGGTTCTACCTCGAGCAAGGCTGGCCCCTAAACCTCGTGAATCTGGTCACCCCATTTCTGAAAATGGTAGAAAGTTACGAGCACCAAGAGCCGTTCACCAAAAAAGGAAACTCCCTCAACCGCAGACTGTGGTCGAGTTCGTCAAATCCCTTCCTCCATTGCCAACCCTGTAGGATTTCCTCCCCAAGTCAGTCTAATGTACTGACCAAAACCCGCAATCCAATCGAGAGGACATTCCTGAGTCTTCCTCTTCTCGGGCTTCCAATACGTCCGATAAGGGTGACGACATTAAAAGCACCCCGCGACGGTCCAGGCAGGGTGAAGACCTAAAAGACTCCTTGCACACGTCTGATTTCGGTGATGATGATAAAAGCTACCCGAATCGGTCCATTTTGAGTGACAACTTTAAAAGATCTCCCCCATCTTCTATCCGCGACTCTTTCAACCCTTCTTCTTCTGCTAACACGTCTTTTGCAGGCACAACTCTCGAATGCCCAGACTTTGAGGCTCTTGATAAAGAGCTAAAAAGTTACAACATAAGCAGGCGGCACCGAAAGAACTTGAAGAAGATGGTGGCCCAAGCAGCTGGTTTCTTGACAGTCGCTGATGCCTTAGCATCTAGAGCCAACGTGAAGCCTCCTCCCACTGCTTAAGAGCTCCTCAAGCAATACAAGAAACCCAAGGCCAAGAAACCTCAATGGCCTCCTGAGCCAGACTTCGAGCAACGACTGAGAGAGTTAAGAGGGAAGAGCTTTCATTCTCATGAAGCATGCCACATGGTGCAGATCTCTGATTCAGTGACCAACACTAACCCAATCAGTCTCAGGTTAGGCAAGTTACAACCACCTGTACAGAAACCGAAGCTTTTAAAGTAGCCTGGTCCGCCACTTGTCCCTTATCCTAGCACATCAACCAATCCACCACTCCTTAATTTCCCAGGATCACCATTGATTCCACCTACCCAATCACATTCTCGTTCAAACTACCCAGCACTCTGAGCAGAATGGGTAGTTTGAGCAGAATCACATAATCCTCTCTTCACACTCTCTGAGCCCTGCTCTTCCCAATTGATCCAAGCACCTCAAAACTCGCTCTCTTAAACATATACACCTCCTTTCCTTGAAACTGATCCCTCCTCAAGCAAGCAAGAAGAAGAAGAGGCAACTATGCTTTATTATGTCAAAGCCTAGTTTGAGCGATGTTGAAAGCATGGGCACCTGTGAACTCAGAAGTTGGGGTATTCGAGGTCATTGAAAAACCCCTCGGGTTACAGACCGATGATGAGATGGAAGTTCAAGAAGCGCCCGAGGAATGGGAAGAGGGTGGACATGCTACGGCTGACGATCTCTAGGAAATAAACTTGGGCGATGAAAATGACTCGAGGCCAACTTTTATTTCAACTAACATGTCTCAAGATGAGAGGGAGTGCTATATCGCCTTCCTACGAGCAAACCAAGACGTCTTCGCCTGACACTATCATCAAATGATTGGTCTCGATCCCCAAGTTCTGATACATTGGCTTGGCATTGATCCATCCTTCAAACTCATAAAGTAGAAATCGAGAAGGTTCCAACCTGATCTTGAAATGCAGATAGATGTTGAAGTAACTAAACTCAGAAAAGAAAGTTTTATTCGAGAAGTCAAACACCCGAAATGGCTCATCAATGTTGTGCCAGTCAAAAAGAAGAACGGGCAAATCAGGGTTTGTATCAATTTTCGAGATTTGAATGTTGTCTGTCCAAAGGACGACTTCCCATTACCATTCACATAAATGCTTATGGATTCCACAACCCATTGCCAAATATTTTCCTTCGTTGATGGATATTCATGGTACAATCAGATAAGAGTGACACCAGAGGATGAAGAGGCCACCGCTTTTCTGACTCCTAAAGAGGTCTTATGCTACACGATGATGCCTTTTGGATTAAAGAATATAGGTGCTACCTATCAGCGAGCGATGACCACCATTTTCAAAGATATGCTGCACAAAGAGGTGGAGTGTTATGTGGATGATTTGGTAGTGAAATCCAAAAAGAATGAGGATCATATGCATGACCTTGAGCAAGTATTCAAGCGGCTTCACCTTCATTAGCTTAAAATGAACTCCCTGAAATGTGCCTTTGGTGTACGTTCAAGGAAATTCTTAGGGTTCATTGTCAGGTATCGGGGATTTGAAATCGAATCGATCAAGATCATAGCAGTTCGAGGGATGCCACCGCCAACAACACTCCAAGAGCTTCGGTCTTTTCAGGGACAATTTGCTTATATTAGAAGATTCATTTCCAATCTCTCAGATCGTTGTAAGCCATTTACACACCTGTTGAAGAAGGACTGTCATGACCCTACCCCCTAACCCCTACCGTACAAGCCTGAGGGCATTAGAGTGTGGGACTGCAAACCGAGATAGCAAATGCCACTCAAGTGGGAGTGCGCTCAACGGTTTTTAGAAGGCGGAATCAAAGCAAACCACGAAAGAAAACAAAAGCCATACACACAGGTACAAAGAACTAGATGAAGTAAAACCAATTTATATATATATACAAACTCCAAAGTTTAATTACAAACATGTTTGAGGCATTAAAGGCCCAACATCAAAATTTCAATACTTCAACAAAACAACTACATGGCCACCACCAACCAACACCTACAATCTTGATAAAGCTTTCTTCATCAAGCCCAAAACTTGAACCGCCGGTCACAGGTGCTCAGCTCCCCGCTCCTAAAGGCAGTGGGTTATCACTCTACATAGAGAAACTCAAAGGGATGTGCTATAGAGCCCAGTAAGTAGATCAACATCATGTATTCCAACCTATACAATGTCATTCATGAACATTTCCCAAAATTCAAGTGGGTATCACAACATGTAGTTATGTATCAAAATTCTTTAGCAGTGCTGAAAGAAGTGTAAATCAGATATCAAAATGTCACACATCACGTGAGCCAATAGTTACCCCATATTTTATCACAATGACAGGTCAGAGTCTTAAGTAGAATACACAGTGCATATAGACAATTCTAGTGCGTTGATCAGGCCAAGCTAATCCTGTAACTTGGAACTTCTATCCTCACTCAGGAGGGAAGACAATGACAAATGGGTGACCCATTTTGTAATGTCATTACACACACACACACAATCCCCAGCGTGCTTTGGTGCTTTTGCTAGGCTGTGGCCTTGCAAGACACGACCCTCGCCTTATGCCTTTTAGGTGAGAGGGCATTTTACTACCAATGGGTGACCCAATGCATAGTGCCCGTATAGATCCCATATATTCACATTTGCATCCTAACTCCCATCCTATTATAGGGAGTTAGGGAGATCTTAACTGTCGGCATAACTTTCTTATCATATCAGAACAGATTGCACTACCAACTAATGACCCGTTGCATAGTGCCTTATTCAGTAGTTTCAAAATCTCATGTCATACTACCAATGGATGTCCCATTGCATAGTGGTCCATATCACAATCTTATCATATCAGATCCCCACTACCAATGGATGCCCCATTGCATAGTGGTTCATATCACAATCATATCATATCAGATCCCCACTACTAATGGATGTCTCATTGCGTAGTGATTTCATATCACAATCGTATCATATCAGATCCCAACTATGCAAATGCATATCTCATAGGCATTCACTTATGCCCAAGCATATCTTATTATAATTATTCAAGAGTTCATGACCATTCAGTATATCATAAGCATGCATATTCAATAATTCATAATAGAACAAGATTTTCAATATGAAGGTCTCTTAGAAAATTAGGCCTAACTTCCATTCCATGGGAAGTTTAATCATGGTTCCCAAAGCCAATTTGAAAGTAACCCATGCACTTTTCATTTGGAAGTGGTTTAGCCTGAATCAAAGATATATTGGTCAGCGAACAATTTTTCATAAAACACATAAAAATTCTAGAATTCCACTGCAACTCACAACATTGACATATGCATGCAAACAGGGCCATAATTCTCACATCATCTAGAAATTCAACATGTTTCCAAAACTAAACTTGAAATAGACATACCCATATTTCATTTAGAAATGGTTTGAGATCATTTGGGCACCATTTAGTCATAACATAGTTTAGTACAAACTAGTTAGGTGCCTCGATCTCAACTTTCAGAGCTGGATGATCTAGTGGCATGCGACTCGGGTTTTGGGGGAACCCGAGACATTGAGTTCACTCTCTCAGGAACTTTGCTCAGGAGCAAGGGCAGGTATACCAATCAATGAGAGAAAAATTTATGGTAGGTTTGGGACTTACTCAGGCTGGCTCGTGTGGTCGCCCTCTTATATCACGAAGAAAGCCCCCTTAGTTCTACAACTGGTTCAAATGTGCCTCCCTTGGCCTGTATTCTCATGTTTCTGCAATCACACATACATGCTTAATTTTACAAGACAAGTGGGCCCAAGGACCCCAGCATGTCTTTGGGTGAATGTACACAAGCGTGCACATTCAAGGGAGCAAAGAGAAGAAATGATGAGACGAGAGTTGAGAGAAGGAAGAAGAAGAAGAAAAGAAAGAGACATTTGATCGGGTGACTAGCCTAGCACAATGGCTAGATTGGCATGATGATTGATCTGACATGGTAGCATGACGGGCAAGGTAATGCGGACCGGCACGATGGCAACACTACTCGACGACAGAACACTAACACCGACCAGCTTGGCACAACGACAAGTTCGAAGTGGCAGCAAGATGGGCACGATAACTTACACTAGCACGGCGGCAATATTGCTCGACGACGAGACTATTGTGATAGTGCTAGACTTGTCCCTTTGTCAAATGAGAGAGGAAGAAGAAGAAGAAAGACAGAGATAAGGGATAAGAAAGCAGAGAGAGAAAAAGAGAGAAATAGGAGAGAAGAGAAGGAAAGGAGAAGACAGGCGAGAGATGATGAAGAAGAGAAAAGGAAAGAGAAGAGAAGAGGGAGAAAAGGTGAGAGAGAAGAAAAGAAAGATAAAGGCAAGAGATAAGCAAAGAGAGAAACGAAGACAGTGAAGAGAAGAGAGAGAAATAAGAGAGAGAAAGAAGAGAGAATGAAGAGGGAAAAAAGCATGGACAATGATGTACTTCTACCGTCCATGGTAGAGAGAAGATGAGAGAGAAGGAACATAGATGGCGACAGACTTCTGTCGTCAATAGGAGAGAGAAAAAACATGGACGGTAATGGATTTCCACTATTCATGATAGAGAAAATGGAAAGAAAAAGTACATGGCTGGTGATGGACTTCCATCGTCCATGACAGAGAGAAGATGAGAGAGAAGGAACATGAACAGCGACAAACTTTTGTCGTTCATAACAGAGGAAAGAAGAGAGAAAAAGAACATGGATGACGATGGACTTTCACCGTCCATGATAGAGAGAAGATGAGAGAAAAAGAACAAGGACGGTGATGGACTTCCACTGTCCATGATAGAGGAAAGGGGAGAGAGAAAAAACATGGACGGTGAAGGACTTCCACCGTCTATGACAAAGGAAAGAGGAGAGAGAACGAACATGGATGGCGGTGGACTTCCATTGTCAATGATAGAGGAAAGAAACAAGAACGAGAAATGAATTTCATGCACGGCGATGAGCATCACCGTGCGCCACATGAGGAAGGGAAATTTGGACAAAGGCCCGACCCTCCACTCGAGTTAAGGCCCGACTCACTGAACATATTTTCAGAAGATAAAGGAAGGCTGAGAACATCATACCAGGTGATAAGCATCGCCGTGCACGAATGGAGGGGAGAGAGGAAAGAAATAAGAGTGAAGGCAAGAAAGACAGGGAGGAGGAAAGAGGAAGAGAAAAGAAATGTAGAAAGAGAAGAAAGGAAAGAAGTGAGGGCGAAGGTAAGTGAGGAGAGAATTTGAGAAAGAGCTAGAAGAGAAAGAAGGAAAAGACAGAAAGAGATTAGGAAAGAGAAAAGAAGAATAAAAAAAGAGGTACGCAAGGTGCTGCCACCACCGTGGGTGTTAGAGAGAGAAGAAAACAGAAAGAGAGATTCGTACATGGTGTTGCCATCGCCGTGCATGTTCAGACAGTGAGAGATAAAGAGAAAGATAGAGCAGAGAGAAGAAGGGAGAAGAAAGGGTTTCATGCACAGCATTTCCATCGTCGTGCATGTTTAAACAAAAAAAGATAAAGAGAAAGAGCAGAGAGAAGGAGGGAGAGAAGAAAATGCACCCGGCGTTACCATCGCCATGTGTGCGAGATAGAGAAAATAAAAGAGAGAGAGAGGTTCGTGCATGGCACTGCCATCGTCATGCACATTCAGTCAGAGAGCTACAAAGAGAAAGATCAAGAAGAAGAAGAAAGAAAGAAGAAGAAAGAGAGAGAATGAGACACACACAACATTGTCATTGCCATGTGGGTTAGAGAAAGATAAGGAAGAAGATGACATACATGGCTCTGCCACAACCATGCCTATTCACAGAGAAGAAGAGAGAGAAGCCGAGAGAATAAGAAGAAAGAAAAGAAAGAGGAAGCAAGAGAGGAGAGGAGGTGAGAGATATTGATAGAGATGAGAGAAAGATAGAGACGAGAGGAGGATGAGAGAAAATTTTCTTATTTCTCCAATTTAAAGAAGAAACACGAACTTTATTGATCAATTGAATGCCTGAGGGGGAATCAAGGAAGAACCAGGTAAGCTAGGGAAGAACCCTTTACAATTAAGTTTAGCATGAATCTATAGAATTGAGCCCAAACATGGGTGGATACCCAAAAACTATCTCAATCGATGATAATTACAATTTAATTGAATTAAAATAAATTATAAAATTTTGTATAAAATGACTGTTTTGCCATTGCCTAATAATTCATGGAATTCAAGAACAGTCCCAGCTACTTCCATAGAATGTACATGATCTTCCATGGATGATCCGAGGTTGCTTTGATGCCTGATTGTCAAAAATATGATTGTTTTCTTGTACGGCTCGGCATGGCGATCAATTTGTTACTAATTTTGAGCAACGGATCGTGTTTTCAAGCCACGATCATGCGACTTGAAATTTGGATGAATCTTGAAAACTTTAGATTGATAGTGTGCTCGTTCCTTGATGGTTCTTCGTGATTTCTTTGCTGGATCACACTAAGCATGCCGTCACGATCACTGACAACAAATGCAGCTTAATTTCGTATCCGGACGAAGATTTTGCATTTTTTGAGTTATGACCGGAATCTAGAATTTCGACGCTGGAATTTATAGTCACTTTATTGGATTAGTTTGCAAAATCCGACCATTTATCATGTATCAGGTTTAGACCAGAGATATCCCTAGAGCTTACGCACACGATGGAACTTGTCTCGCGTCAATTTGATGCGTGAGCGATGTGATTTGGCCTCTCGAGCGAGGCTTATCGCTATTGAGTTTCCTGTAAATTTCTTCACAGATCAGCAACATCTCTCTAGCTTTTATCCTTAGTCAGTTTTCGTCACAAGGAATGCTACATATCAAAACGTTCGAAGTGACGAGACAAACACGCTCACCAAATTTGAGAGCGATCAGACTCGGGAAGAATGAGATATCGCCTCCGAAAGTCACTGCTCGAGACTGTAAAAACAACCACCTTTAATGGTGATTTGGTGCAGGGAGGGCGCACAGGAATAGTGTGCGGCCTACCCCTTTTTGGTCTTTTACCCATAACTTTGTCCTGGAGTACCCGATTAAGGCGAAACTTGACACATAGGGGTTTTCGACAGTGTCAAATCCAATGGTAGTGGTCTCACAATAATTTTACACACCGAATATAGAGCTCTAGTTACGGGGTTCGTTTCAGGGTGTAAGAGACTGATTTTTTCGAAATTGTTTCTTTGTCTGCACTGCCTTAGACATATCGGATTGCTTTGGTAGGTGGATTTTTGAAGTTCTTAGGAAGATTTCTATCTGTTTTGGGGAAATTCTGAGACTATTGAAATTTCCTATGTGTGTTAAGGCTTTATTGACCGGCTTCTTTTTTTAGTCCACATTGGGGACCCAAAATGTCTTCAAATAGCATGCCCCGCCGATTGTTGTGCTTCGAGAGAAGCGAGATAGACAACACTTGGAAAATTTCCTTCGGCTTTATTACTTTTTTCTTCCTTGTCGCAAGACCACATGAACACTGAAGAGATCCACGCAATGCTGTAACTAGGATGCTAAGACATTTGGATGCAATGTACAGGTCCATCCATGGAGATTTTAGGGGGAGAAGAGACATTTTTGAGGGATCCAGTCGAAGTCCTTACCCTCATTAGACTAATTGTGATTCTGACAGCTAAGGATTTTGTACAGACCTCTTGGTTTGTTTGTGTTGTTGTTTTTTGTGGATAGTGTGTTGAAGGGCCTTTTGGTTGGCTCCATCTGCGTGGTGTACCAGATTGTACTCGATGGGCAGGGTACTTTAGTTGATCGAGGTTACCAGCTGTGGGTATAACCCCTGCCTCCTGGTTGTAGTTTTGTTAGCATGACAGGTCCAAGTTCTGGTTGGCTTTAGCCTTCTTAGGGGGTCTTTAGCATTTTGGAGTGTGTTGTTGTTAGTGTTCTACTGAAGGGCCTTTGATTGACGACAGTCTGTGTGGTGCACCAAATTGTACTCGATGGGAAAGGTACCTTAGTTTATCGATGTGACAAGTTCGGGTATAACCCCTACCCCTTGCTAGCAGTGTCGTTACATAATAGGTCAAAGTTTTGGTTGACTTGACCTTCTTGGGGCATCTTTAGCATTTTTGAGTGCATTGAGTGACCTCGTGGGAATAATACTCTTCCTCATGAGACTTGTTTTACCTTCTTGGCGAGTCTTCTATCTTTTTAGTCCTTTTTGTATATGGACTTAGGCTATCAAAATCTTGCTTGATGCTCATATTTTTGGGTCCTGGTATTGTGACACCAAGGATTTTCTTTTGAATGTAGGCTGAAGCCCCCTGTTGAGGCGAATGTTGGATCAACCTATTTTTGGGTCCAAGCGTCCTTTGCGAATTTTCACTTGGACTTGGGAAGTGACACCGTAGAGAGGGTTTCACCAACTCCCTTTTTATTTGGGACTTTTTTGCCCACGACCTTTCGGCCATGTCCACCCATATTCTTTCCATTTTTACTCACAGTGCCGTTTCGAGTTTTAACCTTGCCCAGGTCTTTATTCACGTAACTCTTTTACTCATGGTTTTGTGACCATGCCCGTCTGTCATTTTTACTTATGGCGTTCCCTTGTCTAGGTATACAACATGCCCGTTATTTTTTGTGAAGGCATGTTTAGGGTCATGCCTTCGGGACCTGTGCATAGTAGTTTAATGTCATGCAGTCACGACATGCACTATAGCTTAAGATCATATTGCTGGACCGTGGTGGTGATGAATGGTAGTTTGTGGAGGCCATGGACTGAGCATGGTGGTGGTTTGACTCACTTTTGGGGAGATGGCACAAGACTACCAATGAAAGATGTATGAATGGAAGGTGACAAGTGGTGACCCACTGGCTGACGACGAGTATGGATGGCGGGATGGTTCACCATTTTGTGAGCATGGGTGAGACTCACTAGAGAATGATGAATGGTAATCGAGGAATATAGATTTACTAAGGAGGTGATGAAGGTGACGTGCGCACATGGTTGGTCGGTTTGGGAAGACATGCGTGAAATTGCACGTAAAGGGCGTGAGCACGTATGTGAGGGAGTTTTTAAGGTCATGCCTCTAGGGACCTGATTAGAGAAGTTTATCGTCATGCGGCCAGGATGTGCACTATGGTCTAAGGTCATATAGCTTGGACCATGGCTATGTGCAGTTTAAATTCATACAGCATGGACCATGCAGTTTAAGGTTATGCAACTAGACCTCCACTACAGTTTAAGGAATTGTAGTTTGGACCACGGTGCGAAGCCTTTTAACATCATGCGGCTTGGAAGTGTACTATGGTTTAAGGTCATATAGCTTGGATCGTGGTTATGCAATTTAGAGTCATGCGATTAGGACCATGCAGTTTAAGGTCGTGCAACTAGACCTCCACTACAGTTTAAGGTCATGTAGTTTGGACCATGCAGTTTAGTGTCTTGCACGTAGACCACGGCTGTGCAGTTTAATGTCATGGAGCATGGACCAAGGCTATGCAGTTTAAGGTCATGTAGCTCAGATCATTGTGTGGGTTGCCTAGTAGGTGTCTGTCGATAATAATCTGACTCTCTAGGGATATAATGATTAAAGCTAGGAGGGGTTTAGATGGAGAAGAAGAGTTCATTGGGGATTAAGGGAATTCAATGGGGAAGGTTCATAGAAGGTAACCCGACTCCTGGTGATAAGAAGCTTGGTGCAAGACTAACCCACAAGGGATTGAAGGGGTATGCACGACCTTAACTCCATTGGGGTCAATGGGCTGCAGTACGGGTGTAGTTCCTAATGGGGATGAAGGACAGTGGCCTGCTCCTGACTCCTTTGGGGATGAACAATCATGGCTTGGGTGGAACAACCTGGATGCAAGATGATAGAGGTTACGGCTTTGATGCAGCTCCACTAAGGATAATGGTAGAATACTCACAATGATGATCTAGTTCAAACATGCGCGACGCTAGCCACGGACAGCGGCAACATATGTGACGATAGTTTTTGGCGCACATAGCACTAGCACGAGCGGTGCTTGCATGCATGGGAGTGGTCACAAATAGCAGTAGTACTGGTGCGCGTCGTGTTGGTTACACGTGTCGTTAGTCATGCTCGGCGATATGGAACACAATAGCCATTGAGCTTAAGTTCGGGCCTCGGGCTTGGGCCTGGTCCGGTCCGGTCTTGCCCGTTTGAAGGTTGATGCTCGACGTGGCACAAGCGGCTGTATGCCTTTGTTCGGGCCTCGGGTCTGAGCTCGACCTTATTCAGCCCATCCGAAGGTTAGTGCTCGACGTGATGAGGTTGGTGGTAAGCCTTTGTTTGGGCCTCGGGTCTGAGCCGGACCTGGTCCGGTCCATTGCTTATTAGCCTTCAGGGATCTGTCTAGTATTCTTGCTTTGCAAGGGGTACCTTGGTGAACCTTCTCCTCTATAAGGGGATTAACCCCATTTTTCACTGTTTTTATCTCAAGTAAAAAAGTAACCGTGAGAGAGAGGAAAGGACTTCCGGTGAGAACTTCGGTGTCAGTAGAGTACTCAGGTGAGGGTTTGCACGCAGTTTAGCGACACGAGAAGGTTTTAGCTGAGGCGAGAGCACCGGTAGGGAAGACATGAATAGTCTCGGTGGTTGTCGTCACCGAAATTGAGGAACAGACAGCTTGCCGAGGCCAACTGAGGTTCCGGCAGTGATTCTTAAGATACCGGAGAGGTGGGAAAGAGGAAAGCGAGCGTCGGAGAATTTCTATGGATTCACGGTTGTTTCCCGGTGGTTTTTCGTCACCAAGGAGTAGTGGGAGAGTAGCAGCAGTGAGCGGAAGTGTTTTTTGGCATCGAGAAGTTGTGGAAAAGGTGTCAGTCTGTTTCAGTGAGCAAGGGGATGGTTTCTCTGTGGGCAACCGAAGGTCACAGGGAAAGTGAACAACTATAGATCAGACAGTCACGGGGAGACAAAAGGTTACCAGGGATTCAAGTTGTCGCAGGAAAATGAGGAGTCTCGGGAAAGTGCACAATCGTTGGGGAGATGAAGGGTGGCGGGAAAGTGAAAGGTCACTGTCACGACTGGACACTTGCGACGACAGTGAACATAGACTACTTTAGCCTCAGCAGGCATTAGTCCTTTGTCCAACACAGTCATTGTTACCCCTCTAAGCCATAGCCTGGGTTAGTCCTCAAGAAGTGCAATTAGAGCTGGGCTTTAGAGACAAAAGCGACGCTATCCTCACATGGCGCTTAACAGTGCCTTAGTCGAACATGGCCAGCGATATGATGCATACAACATTGATCAAGTGTGGTGGTGGCTGGTCACTTGACGATCCTTTCATGAATGACAGTAAGTTTCTTCCGATTGTGGATATGTTAATCGAAGAGTTGCGCATAACAATTGTCACACACAGCGATGACTTGGATAGGCAAAGGGTGATGGCCAATGGTAAGGCCAAGCTTATGATACCTGTTGGAAGCCAAGTCCTCTAGCACAATAGTGAAGTCCACGTTGTTATGTGGAAGGGACCTCACTATGAACAGGGTATGCTCCCCATCATAGGCGAGCTCCTTGTCAAAGAAGTCTGCTTTGTATATCTGGTATACCCCATCAAAGCGCTCCCACCTTCTCCTGTTGTGAGAGCCACTTTTGGCCTGTAACCAGCCTCCTCTCCTCAGATGCACGAGTGATTCTTCTAATTGCGAGAGAAATTTTTGGCCTATAATCGTCCTCTCCTCAGACGCAAGAGCAATGCTAAGGGTAGTCATTCTCTTTTCCTTAGATGCAAGAGCGACATTCCACCACAACTATTGTTTTTATGAGAGTAATACTGCATGATAGATTTGTAACCTCCCTAATAATGGGATTTTTTAGCTTGTAACTCCTTCTAGTGCAATAAAAAGAGTTAAACCTTGTCTGAACTATCTTGCTCGTCTTCTTTTTGTCGTCTTTTTTTAACTCTTGGCTGTTTGTGCATTGAGTCTTTTTTAGTACTCATCATTGGTAGTATTTCTTTAGATATCATCCATTGATACGAGGCATTTATGTTTGAACATATTTTTTAGCACCTTGATCCCTGATGCGGAATAAAGAGGAAGCAGGTCAATAAAGCCTACAAACAAGTGGAAATTTTAATAATCTCATAATTGCCCCATAACTGGTCAAGTTCTTTATAAGCACTTCAAAAGGCCACTTGCCAAGTTTTATCGTGATCCGACATGTCTACGACAATAAACACAAAGAAAAACTTTTGGAAAAATTGTCCTCTTGCACCCTAAAATGGACCCCATGCCTAGAACTATATATTTGGTGCATTAAATTGCCGTGGGACCAGCACCATTGGATCTGGCACAGTCGAAAACCCTCACGGAGCAAGTTTCGGCTTAATCCGACACTCTAGGATAAAGTTATGGGTAAATTAATGAAAAGAGGTAGGCCACACACTATTCCTGTGTGGCCACCCTGCACCAAAACACCATTAAAGATGGCTACTTTCACAGTCACAGGCAATGACGTTCGGAGCCTATATCTCATTCGATCCAAGTCAGATCGCACTCAAAATTTGTGAGTATGTTCGTCTCATCAAGACGAGCGTTTGATATGTAGTATGCCCCCTGATGATGCCCCAACAAGGAGAAAAACTAGAGAGAAATTACTGATCCGTGAAGAAAATTGTTGAAAAATCAGCAACAGCAAGCCTCACTCGAGCGGACAAATCACGGCACTCGCGTACCCGATCAACACAAAACCAATTGCATTATGTGCGTAAGGTCAAAGGCCATCTTTGGTCCGATCCTCGCATACGATGAACCGTTGGATTTCAGACATGAAGGCGTCGAAGTTGCTGTAAATTTGGGCCGCTGAATTTCAAGATTTCAGCAAAAAACCTAAGATGACGAAATCTTCATCCAGACATAAAATCGAGTTGTGTTTGTTGCAACTTGATTGCGACGGCATGCCCAATATGATTGAGTGAAGAAACTGAAGAAAAACATCAAGGAACAAGCACACGATCGATCCAAAGCTTTCAAGATTCATCTAAAATTGAAGTCTCATGATCATGGCTTAAAAATATGATTCATGGCTCGAAGTTAGTTAAAAATCGATGGCCATGCTGATCCCTACAAGAAAAAAATCAACTTTCAATCAAACGGGCGTTAGAGCAACCCCGGATCAATCATGGAAGATCATGCAAGTTCTCATGCAACAGTAGGGACTGTTTTGGAATTCCACACATTGTTAGGCAGGGGCAAAACAGTCCTTTTGTACCCATTTTTAGAATTTCTTTTAATTCAATTAAATTGTGATTATCTTCAATTTTAGGTAGTTTTGTGGCGTCTACCCATGTTTGGGACAATTCTATGTAAATATGCAAAGCCAAATTGTAAAAAATCCTTTAGTTCATTCTTCAATATTCAATTAAGACTTCAATTCTTGCTTAAGTTTGTGGGTGCACCTTGGAGAGAAAGAGAGAAGAGCGAACAAAAGGGTCAGTACCCCTTAGTAAGGTAATTTTCTTTGTCCTCCCCTCTTTCTCTCTCCTCTTTTCTCATGTCTCTCCCTCTTTCTCTCTCCTATTTTTTCATCTCTATCCCTCTTTCTCTCTCCTCTTTGCTCATATTTATCTCTCTTTCTCTCTCCTCTCTTCTCATCTTTTTTCTCTCTCCTCCTCTTTTCTTTCCTCCTCTTTTCTCATCTCTATCTCTCTCATTCTCTCTCCCCTTTTCTCTCGTATCTCTTCCTTTCTCTTCCCTATTTTCATCTTTGTCTCTTCCTCCTCTTCTCTAACATGTTTCTCTCTCCTTGCTCCTCTTTCTTTCTCCATTCACACATGGCAGACCTATCGTTTGGCATGATACCTTCTTGCTCATGAGACATGAACGATGAGCCGAGCCTTGGCTCGAGTGACAGGTTGGGCCTCTACCAAAATTCTCTCACTTCTCTTTTCTTTCATAGCCAGTACAAGCCTAATGCCGCTTATGTTTTTGCTCTCTTTTTTCTCTTCTATCACAGCTGGCAAACCTATTGCCGCCTATGTTTTCTCTCTCTTTCTTCTTTTTAGTCACAGACAGCACAAGCCTATTGCTACCTGTGTTTTTTTCTCTTCCTTTTCTTTTGTCATAGCCGGCATAAGCCTAGCGCCGCCTGTGTCTTCTCTCTCTTCTCCCTTCTGTCAATGATGGTAGAAACAAATCTTTGCATGTGTTTACTCCTTCCCCTTCTGTCAGAGACGACGGAAGCCCATTGCCGTCTGAGTCTTCTCTCTTCACATCTCATCGCCGTCTGTGCCTTTCTTCCTCTTCCCTCTCTTTCTTACTTCTTCTCCTTGCTTTTACCCTCTTTTCTTCCTCTTCTTCTTTCTTTCCCTTCTATCCTCTTTTATGCTTTTCTTTCTCTTTCTGTTCTTTTTTCTTTCTTCTACTCTTTCGTTTGATCAAGAGGGGTTGAGACTAGCATTTCATGATAATTTTGTGGTCTAACAGTAGTGTTGCTGCCCCAGTGAGAGTCACTGTGCCCGCTTTACTATCACGACAAACTAGATATTGTGTCAAGCTGGTTGGTATTGATACTGTCGTCTAGTAGTAATTCTGCTGAGTCGGTCTAAGTTACTATGCCCGTTTTACTACCACGTCGGGTCAATACCTACTAGTTTAGTCACTCTCACCGCCTGGTTAAATTCTTCCCATCCCAATCTTAATTCTCTCATTCTTCTTTTCTTCTTTTTGAATGTGCATGCCTGTGTACGTTCGCCCAAAGGCAAGGTGGGGTCCCTTTACCCACTTGTCATATAAAATTTGCCGTGTGTGTGTGTTTGCAGAAACAAGAGAATACAGGCCAAGGGAAGTGATTTCGAACCAGTTCTACGACTGGGGGGCTTTCTTCATGATCTAAGGGGTCGCCCACGTGAGCAAGCCCGAGTAAGTCCTGAACCCACCTTAAATTCCTCTCTCATTGGTTAGTCCACCTGCCCTTGGTCTTGAGCAAGGTTCCCGAGAGAGTGATCTCAAAGTCCCAGGTTCCACTGAAACCAGAGATGCATGCCGCCCGATCATCCAGATCCGGAGGGCGAGATCGAGGCACCTAACCAGCTTGGCAACTTCACTGGGGACTTACTACCCCTTAATCGGATCGTACTTGTTTGGCTAGTTTCTCCATTTTGTTTTTCTATTTTCACACATCACTTATGGCTTCCCGGTTCTGCAACCCACTCATCCGGATCGGGGATTTTCTTATCCCCGCATTCGCGACTGTCCTCAAGGACCAAGTTCCTCCAACTTTGTTCTGAACCTTCCTTTTGCTCAAAGGCCACGAGTCTAGCTCTCAGGTCTTAACCTGAATTGGCATGAGGAAGGACTTAAAAGTCCCTAACTCCCCATCTCTTAGCTCTGGTGGAACTTCCACTAAGGCACCACGCATTAGCAGCACATCTGTTGTTGCACATAGCGAGCACCTTGCCACCAGCAAGCCACTTGTTGGTCGTATTGCGGAGGTACAGCCAAAGGCTGCCTAGCCCCTTGCTGCAAAAGGCAAGCAAGTTGTCATTGCTTCTGTGGTCGCCGCAAGGCTACCCCCCACATTCTTACACCACCACAAGTCTCTATCCCTAGAGGATCGACACATCGATGTGGAGACCTTGGGTCTTCCACCTCTTGCACACACCATAAGGCTCGTGGGCCATCAACTTGAGCCACACCTCGGGGTCACCCATATATTACCTTAAGTCAGCATCCATGATCAGACCTTCCAAGGCTGGGTCCTGTATATATGCATCCCAGTGCTCGGGGAAACGCCGTCATTGCACCAACGAGAGTACACAGGAGATGACCTTATTGTCCTCCTACTCAGCACACGCTATCACACCCTATAAGGGCAAGGCTTCCACTTATTCTCTTACAAACACTAGCTCGCGATGCTCGGACTTCTAAGGCAAGATCACTTGCTCGAGCCTGAGCTGACCCCCAGGTTGCCCATGATACTTCTCCAAGGGGCGCACACGCGTCACCATCACAGACAACCCCTCGCCCTCAACTCAGGCATCCTCATGCGTTAACCCTGCTCTTGCCTGCTCCTCCTTCTTCGAGCAAGCACCTCTAGCCTTGGTACACGAAGACCTTCCCTAAGAGTACCATCTTGAACCAGCCCCATCATTTTGATCATGTCTTTGGAGATCATAAGAGAGCTCGTGGCAAGGACTTGATGGAAGATAGAGTCCTTCTTCTTCCCTGACCCAGATTAACGCTAGTCCCTGGCCCTCATCCTTTGCCGCACCTGATGGAGGCAACTCTCTCTTGTGCAAGAAGGGCTAATCATCCACAGTGCCAATCACAGTTTTGGTGTGAGGTCCATGAAAACCTCAAAGCTAAACGTGATAGGGGTCTACAAATTCTGACCAAGGAAGTGACCACGGTGGTCGAGGTAACCAACTCTGATGATCCTCTTCACTTGAATCCCTTCTACCCTTTTTAGATGACAAAGCCTGAAGAAGAATTACACGAGCCCTGCATTGTAGGTAGTGTTGTAGAAAATGACCCAGCCACTCAGTAGCCACAGTCCCAAGACCATCGAGAACCGGTCCTCATGCGATCGGCATATAAGAGTCGAGTCCAGTAGGGGCATGCTGACGCCCTGCTGACCGATCTACCGCGTGTGACTCATCAAGTTCGCAAGCCCTCAACTGCAATTAAGGCTGACCTCCCTGGAGAAACAATTAGCATGATGGTTATAAACGAACCTGACTCGCAGGAAGAGCAAATGAACAAGTTCGAAGATATGGTGCGCACAATGATGGATAAGATTGATCTTATAGATGCCACACAATAATCAGCTAACCATGAGGTCAATTCCCACCACTCATGGTGCACTTCCAAGGCAGTCCGTTCCCTCTGCCTCATTGGAGAATTCTATCCCTCACCCCGCCTCACAAGTTGATATCGATGATATGGTGACCCATAGCTTAAAGAACAGATAAATTTTGGTGATACAGGGTGCAACACCTTATCAAAGGTCATACCCTTCATACAATGACCAGATGTCGTTTCCCTTAGATTACAAGAAAGGGAAGTTTTCCCTTTTCAACAGAATCACATCGACAACCAGCATATCGCCCACCTTCAGGTAGCATGTGGAGAAACAATGGTTGGTAGGAGACTACTTCTCCGTCAGTTTGTTGAAACCCTTGACGGTGCAGCTTTTTAGTGGTATGCTTGACTTCCCCCAAACTCGGTGCATACTTGGTAGGAAATGGAGAAATTGTTCCACCAACGTTTCTATGAGGTCGACAGAGAGGTTCAAACCATTGAGCTTCTCACCCTGACCCAAGATCCTGATGAGCCCGTAGACCAGTTCATATAAAGGTGGAGAAATTTAGTTGCTCATCATCCCAATCCTATCCTTGAGAAGGAAGCAATTCAAACTTGTGTGCAGAACATGCAACTTGAAATCGCTCTATATGTTGAGGCCTCCAATCCGACTTCTATGTCAGAGCTGATCTCTAAATCGATCCACATAGAAAGCCTATCACGCCACCATGGTGGGTCACGACAATCGTCTACAAGCTCGGGAAACAACCGGGGCAATGGTAACTCTTGGACTAACACCCGGGGACACCAGCAAAAAAGAGTGATAAGTATAGCTGTGACGGTCACTGATCCAAAGAAGCTCCCTCCCAAACTTTGGACCTCTCTTAAAGGGTAAGCACAGTGAAAGTGCCTCAGGCAGGCAAGCAACAACATATGTACAACGAGTACCCCCACTTGTGAATCTTAATTGGGATGATTATTGGGTCAGGCATATGAACAAGGTCTACCCCTTTGAGAAGGAATGTGCCCCTGCACTATTCCGATTATTATTGGAATAGAACATGATCGAGCTTCCAGATGCTAAGTTCCCTGAGCAAGCTGGGCTCGATACTCAGGTAAGTTACTGTGCATACCATCGAAGGGTCAGCCACCCCACAAATGACTGCTTCACACTAAAGGACATTATTGAGGCCTTGATTCAGAAGGGTCAGATCAAGCTTGAAGAGATAAAGAAGGCATTCGAGGAATAAGAATCCTCCCATGCAAAGGACGAGGACCCTGGTATCCTCCACGCCTTTTTTGTTATAATGCTTCAGAAAGGCCTAATCATTCCCAAACCGGCAAGGCAGCCCCGACGCCTTGCTTAGGGGATTGAGGACCGTTGGTGTCTATATCACCAGATATGGGGCCACTACCTATGCGAATGCACCATTTTCCATGGTATAATTGCTAAGAGAATACGAGAATGTCAGGAGTCTTAGAGTGTTTCAGTAAGCGATCCCCAGCCACTACTCCACTGGCGCAAGAGGGCCTCCCAACACAAGTAATAATGATTTAGATCCTGCTGAACCCATGACTTCCTAGCCATGGATAGTCCACCATGGGCGAAACAGACTCAAATCCTTAAGGCGAGAAGTAGTTCGTCAAGCTAAGGCTATTCACAAGCCTAGCCAGACGAATCAAGCACTACCATAGAAAACTAGAGGGAGACGAGCACCAAGGGATGCTTCCCAGAGAAACAAGATGGCTCAACTGCTAGTCGAGCAGGAATTTCTCAGGCCTCCTCCACCATTGCAAACCTTACTCGACTTTATCCCTAACACCATCCTCCTTCCTTCCCCATCCCATCAAGAGGGCATTCCGAAGTCATCTTCTCCTCAAAGCACGTCCAATGAGGGTGACGATGTTATAAGCACTCCTCAATGGTCTAAGTAGGGGAAAGACTTAAAAGATTCCCTGCCCAAGTCCAATTTTGATGATGAAGTAAAAAGCTGCCCAGATCGGTTCGATGAGGGGAACGATCTTAAAAAGTCCCCCACCTTTTTTACCCTTCTTCTTTTTCTTCTTCTTCTTCTTCTCATCCTTCTTCCCCAATTTCTCCTGGAGTGCAACCTTGAAATGTATAGACTTCGAGGCTCTTGACAGAGAATTTGAAGGAATCAACATATGCAGAACGCAACGGAGGCGGTTAAAAAAGATGCTGGCCCAGGCAACTGGATTCCTAACAGTTGCTGATGCCCTGGCCGCTCGAGCCCATGCAGTGCCATCTTCTTCAAGGAAGCACAAGAAGTCAAAGCCAAACCAGTGGTCTCCTGAGCCTGACTTCGAGCAGAGACTGAAAGAATCAACAGTTCAGAGCTTTTATTCTCATGAAGCTTTCCATATGGTGCAAATCTCGAGAGCATCACCCAGCACCGGGCAAATAAGCTTAAGGTTGGGGAAAACATTGCAGACACCCATGCAAAGATCGTGTGATTCTTATGGGGACGCTCCTCGCCCCACAATCGCTTAATCTCAACCTCCCTTTGACTTCCGAATTGAACCCTTAGAGCTTGGTATTCTATCCACGTTTGATGTCCCTTCTGTCCCTCAGTTCAACAAATCATGAGCTACCCTAAAGCTCTCTTCGAAGTAGAGACGTCAGGATCGTCGGTCTCTGCACTTGAGGTTAACAAAAAGACCTCTGAAAACAACGAGGAAGAGTTACAAGAGGCCCCGAGAGAATGGGAAGAAGGCGGTCAAGCGACAACTAATGAGCTCAAGGAGATAAATCTTAGAGACGAAGTTGACCTCATTTTAGCGAATATGTCTCCAGAAGAGAAAGAAAATTTCACTACTTTCTTGTGAGTAAACTGAGACATCTTTGATTGACATTACCATGAGATGCCTGGTTTAAATCCTCAAGTCGTCGTTCACCATCTTGGCATCTATCCGACTGTTAAGCCTATCTGACAGAAGTCAAGTACTTACAATGACTAACAAATGTTGTTCTAGTCAAGAAGAAGAATGGCCAAATCAAGGTTTGCATTGACTTCTATGACTTGAATACCGCATGTCCCAAGGATGACTTCCTGCTGCCATTCACCGAGATGCTCATCGATTCTAGGCTCATTGTCAAATATTTTCCTTCATGGACGGGTACTCTGGGTATAATCAGATATGGATGGTGCCCGAAGATGAGAAAGCCACCTCGTTCTTAACTCCAAAAGGGGTCTTTTGTTACACAATGATGCCTTTTGGATTAAAGAATGCTGATGCCACATACCTGAGAGGAATGACGGCCATCTTCAAATATATGATGCACAAAGAGGTGGACTGTAATGTAAATGACTTGGTGATAAATCAGAAGAGAAGGATGCTCACATGAGAGACCTTGAAAAGGTATTCGAGCGACCACGCCTTCAACTTAAAATGAACACACTGAAATGCGCCTTTGACATGCGTTCGAGAAAGTTATTGGGGTTCATTATCAAACATCGAGGGCTTGAAGTTGAGCTAGTCAAGATCAAGGCGATTCAAGAAATGCTGTCACAAACGACATTACGAAAACTGTGCTCGCTTCAAGGGCAACTGGCGTACATCCGCAGCTTCATCTCAAACCTCTCAGGTCATTGTAAACCCTCTATGCACCTGTTAAAGAAAGATACCCCATTCATCTAGGATGAAGCATGTCAAGCAGTCCTTGATGACATCAAATAATATTTACTCAACCCTCCAGTACTCTCTACACCAGTGCTGGGAAAGCCTCTCATCCTATACATGACTGTTCTTGATGAGTCACTCAAGGCATTATTGGCACAAAACAATGACGAGGGAAAAGAAATGGTGTTATACTGTCTAAGTTGCAGGAGGCAAGGGGCCGAGAAGAATTATCCCCTATAGATAAGATGTGCTCGGCCCTGATCTTTGTAGTACAAAAACTTCGTCACTACTTGCTTGGTCATGAAGTGAAACTTATATCAAAAGCAGAGTCTATAAAATTTCTTATGACAAGCTCATGCTTGTCAGGACGCCTTGCTAAGTGGGCATTATTGCTGATGGAATTCGACATCACGTATGTCCCACAAAAGGCCATCAAGGGCCAGGCCTTGGCTGAATTTTTCACAGTACACCCCGTACCGATAGAATCTCCCTAATCAAGAGACCTCCCTGATGAAGAAGTATTCTGTGTAGAGCTTGCTCATGGGGGGAATTGTACTACGATGGATCCTTCTAATCAGACCGAGGAGGCGTTGGAGTGGTATTTCTACCCCCGAAAGGAGGAGTATTGCCACTTTCTTTCACTCTCGCTGAGGCCAGTTCGCATAACAAGGCAGAATATCTGACCCTTAAACTTGGGTTGGAGATAGCCTTTAATCTAAACTTGGAGCAGCTCAAGGTCTATGGCGACTCTGAGTTGGTTATCCGGCATCTCAAAGGGATCTATGACATAAGAAAAGACACTCTCAAGCCTTATCACGATACTGCAAAATCGTATATGGCCCAGTTTGAGGATGTATCATTTAGTCGCATTCCTAGGAGGCTCTCACAGGCTGACGCACTTACAAGACTCGGGGCTACAATTAAATTATCCTCATTAGGACCCACGCTTGTATGGGTGACAGAATGGAGACACATTGAATTAAGAACCAAGGTAGACATGGATGATGAGAGAAAAATCTTCCTCGAGTGCCCTCCTTATCCATTCGGAGCACTTCTATCAGCTAAAGAAGTAATTAAGACTGAATAAGAAATGGCACGGAGTCAAGGAGCTAGGGTTCGAAACCAAGAACCAGAATTCTTAGACCTAATATGCATAGAAATTGAGCAGGTAGAAGATTGGAGAGAATCCATCACTAGTTTCCTAAAACATGGTAGGCTCTTGGAAGATAGTGTCAAACGCAATAGTGTACGTCGAATGTCTACCAAGTATACCCTCCTTGAAGAAGATGCTCTCTTCAGACAGTCATTTGACGGTATTCTTCTTAGATGTGTCGACGTGCAAGAGGCAAATAATGTGTTAGAAGAAGTACACTCAAGCATTTGTGGACAACACCAGTCTGGTCCTAAGCTCTATGAGCGGATACGCAGATTGGGGTATTATTGGCCTTCCATGATTGTTGATTCCTTAAAATATGCTAAAATGTGCCAGATGTGCCAAATACATTCAAGCCTGGTTCACCAACCTTCAGGGCCCTTACACTCTATTGTGGCATCATGGCCTTTTTCACAATGGGGTTTGGACATTGTAGGACCCATTGATTCTCCTTCGGCAATGGGTCATGTCTTTATTCTAGTTGTAATAGATTATTTCTCCAAGTGGGCTGAAGCGATCCCCCTTAAGCAAGTTCCTGGGATAATAATGGCCAACTTCATTTGACATTACATTATATACCGGTTTGGGGTGCCTGACCTGATTATCTCGGACAATGGCCCTCAATTTCGAAGTCCTCATATTGATTGCCTGGTTAACCAGTTTGGTATCGAGTGGAAGTACTTGACTATGTACCACCCTCGGGCGAATGGCTTGGCTAAGGCCTTCAATATGACTCCATGCATTGTTTTAAGGAAGTCAGTATAAAAAAAAAAGAAGAATTGGCATGAGAAGATTCCCAAAGCACTGTGGTCTTATCGTACTACTACACAAAATGCTACTGATTCCACTCCTTATTCTCTGGTCTGTGGGGGTGAAGCAGTTTTACCCCTCAAGATTCAAATCCCTTCATTTTGTGTCTCTATACATCAAGGACTAACCGAAGATGAGAGAGTCAAACTTCGATATCAAGAATTGGATGCACTCGATGAAAAGAGGTTAGAGGCACAACAGAACCTCAAACTCAACCAAGGGAGAATGAAGAGGGCTTTTGACAAGTCAGTCCAGGTCCGCTCATTCGCCTGTGGGGACATAGGTTTGGGCCGTCAAGAGGCCGATTGTTATGCATGGCCAGCGTAAAGGAAATTTGAACCCAAGTGGGAAGGTCCCTTTATAGTCAAACGGGTCTCGCCAAATGGAGCTTACATACTAGCACATCCTGATGGAGAGGAGGCAATGCCCCCTATCGATGGGCGATATTTAAAGAAGTACTATCCTTGATGCATATCAAGAAAAGAGACTCAATGCAAAGCAAGAAAGACAATCCAAACAAAGTTTAACTCTTTTTATTGCAGTAAAAGGCAGTTACAAGTTACAAGCAAAAAAAGCCCATTATTAGGGAGGTTACAAGCCTCTTGTATCTGAGGAAAAGAGTATAGTTGACACCAAAAGTGTTACTCTTGCATCTGAGGATAAAAGGACGCTTACAGGCTAAAAGAAATCCCATCCTCACGAAGAAGAAGTAAACGCACCATCTGAAGCTACCACCGGCTGTGTCTTCCAAAGGCTAACGTCGACTGTGTTATTAAGTCCCAACGTCGACTTACTTTTTTGAGGCTAACGCCGGCTGTGTCTTTCGAAGGCTAAGTGTTGGTTGTGCTTCTAACCCACAGTGCCGGTTCTCAGCATCCTTTGCATTTTTGACCCAATGCCGGTTGCATTTTCAACGACTCAGCACTGGTTGAGTGTTCAAGAGATAGTGGTTGACTGTTCTTAGAGGCGATTGTGTTTTCAAAAGGCTCTGCATCAGCTGAGTGTTCAAGGAATAGTGTATGTCGTTCTCTGCACCAGCTGTGTTCTAAACAGTCCATGGCCGCACACCTTATGCTAAAGCCATGCGTGTCTTACTAATGTTCTCCTCAGTGAAGTGGCACCATCACCGTGACCTATTATCCCCAGCAAAGTGGTACCCAGGTCATTCAATTCAGGCCACGACTTCTCACTCTCCGTAGGAGTTATACTTGTCCTGCAGCTCACTATCCCCAGTGGAGTTAGGGTCATTTTTATTATTATTACCACAACCCTAATGGGTCTGCTTCACACCTAGCTGGGTAATCTTCAATGAATTTGTTCTTTATTGAGTACCATTTTCATATTTAAGGGATCCACACTTGTCTCCTTATCCCCAATGAAGTCAGCCTTCCTATCTGAGCCCCATGCCGATCTTAACTTTTTTATCCCCAAGGAGTCAGATTGCTGTCTACAAAGACCTATTCCCATGCAGCTTCACTTACATTGCAACCTGCATAGTGGTCCACGCTGCATGACCTTAAACTGCACAGCTTTGATCTAGGTGCACGACCTTAAACTGTGTGGTCCAAACTATACGACCATAAACTGTAGCGAAGGTCTAGCTGCACAGCCTTCAACTGCACGGTCCAAACTATATGACTCTGAGCTATAGTGCAGTCTTAGTCACATGACAATAAAAGGCTTAGCGCCATGGTCCAAACTATATGACCTTAAACTGTAGTGGAGGTCTAATCGCAAGACCTTAAACTGTAGTGGAGGTCTAATCGCAAGACCTTAAACTGCATGGTCCTAGTTGTATGACTTTAAATTGCATAACCACGGTCCAAGCTATATGACCCTAAACTATAGTGCATGTCCTGGCTGCATGACATTAAACTGCTTTGCACCGGTTCAGGAGGCATGACTTTAAATTCTCCCCTACATACGTGCACATGCCTTTTACATGCATTTTCACACTCATCTTTCCTAACCAACCAGTTCGTGTGCGCATTCCACCTTCATTACCTCCCCAGTGAGTCCATTCATTTCATCACCCTTTATCATTCTCCAATGATTCTCACCTGTGCTCACAAAACGGCGAGTCGTCCCGCCATTCATACTCGTCATAAGCTAGCGGGCCACCACTTTTTCACCTTCCATTCATGCAGTATCCATCTTTATATGTAGCCTCGTGTCATCTCCCCAAACTGAGCTAAAACCACTACCATACTCAGTCCATGGCCTCCACAGACTGTCATTCATCACCAGCACGGTCCAGCTGTGTGACCTTAAACTGTAGTGCATGTCCTTGCTGCATGACTTTAAAAGGCTTCGCACGGGTCCGGGAGGCATGACTCTAAAACACACCATCATAAAAATAAAAAAAAATAAGAGAAGAAAAAATAGCAGGCATAGTGTATACTTGGTTAAGGGATCGCCATGAGTAAAAATAACGGACGGGCATGGTCATGAAACCATGAGTAAAACAGTTCCATGAAAATAAAAACCGGGGCACGATGAAAATCCGAAAGGGCACTGTGAGTAAAAATGGAAGAATAAGGGTGGACATGGCCGAAAGGTCATGGGTAAAAGGAAGTTGGTGAAAACCATCTCTACGATGCCGCTTCCCAAGTGCAAGTGAAAATCTGCAAAGGACGCTTAGGACCAATAAACAGATTGATGCAGCGTTCACCTCAACAAGCAGCTTCAGCCCACATTCAAAGAAAAAGGCCCTGGTGTTACAATACCAGGATCCAAAAATATGAGCTTTAAGGAAAATATTCCAACAGGCTAAGTCTATTTAAGTAAAGGACTCGAAGGATAGAAGATTTGTCAGGAACGCAAGAAAAATCTCATTAGGAAGGACATTATTCCCAAGAGGTCATAAACACACTCCAAAGATGTTAAAGACCACCACGAAGGTAAGGAACTGACAAAGCATGGGTGAACCTGCTAGAGACTTCAGTCTGCCTTACCACAATTCCCTCTAGTCAATAGGCCCAGACTTTCGGGACAAGATAACAAAATGCCCCCTACTGGACCCGACAGATGGGCCCAGAATGGTATCCTGACAGTCAAAAGCAAACCTGATGTAGCAGCAAATAGCGCCAACCAAAAACAAACAAACAAAAAGTTACTCCAACAAACCAAAGACACCCCAAGAAGGCTATGTCAGCCATGACTTTGGACCTGTTACACGAGATTACGAATAGTTGGTAGGGGTTATACCCAAAGCTGGTCACCTCGATAGATTGAGGTACTCTGTCTGGCAAGGAATATCTGGTGCACAACGTCGACAATCACGAACCAAAGGCTCTTTTGTTGTCCATTCAAGACAAAAAAACCCAGACCAAATGGGAAAAATGCCCTTTAGTATGGCACTCGATAGCCAGATGGGTCTGATTCTGACTACTGAGGTCCGTACAAAATCCTTAGCTTCAGAATCACAAATAATCAACCCGAGGCTGAGGACTTCGAAAAGATCTCTAAAAAAGGTTTCTTCTCAGTCTAAATTCTCCACAGATGGACTTGTACATTGCATCCAAACGTCTGAGAATCCTAGTTTCAGCATTATGTGAATCTCCTCGGCGTTGACGTGGTCCTATGGCTAGGAAGAAAAAAGTAATTAAGCCGAAAGAAATTTTCCCAATGTTGTCCTTCTCACTTCTCTCAAAGTACAACATTTGGCGGGGCAAGCTGTTTGAACACATTTTTTGGCACCTTGGTCCCTGATGCGGAATAAAGAGGAAGCAGGTCAATAAAGCCTACAAAACAATGGAAATTTTGATAGTGTCAAAATATCCCCAGCGCTAGTCAAGATCTCCATCAGCACTCTAAAAGGCCACTTGCCAAGTCTTTTCAGGATTCGACATGTCTAAGGCAATGAACACAAAGAAACAATTTCGAAAAAATTGGCCTCTAGCACCTTTAAATGGACTCTGTAACTATAACTATATTTTTGGTGCCTTAAATTGCTGTGGGACCGCCACCATTGGATCCGGCACTGTCGAAACCCCTTATAAGAAAATTTTCGGCTTCATCTGACACTTCAGGACAAAGTTAAGGGTAAAATACCGAAAAGCGGCAGGCCGTATACTACTCCCGTGTGGCAACCTTGTACCAAAACACCATTAAAGGTGGTTGTTTTCATAGTCCCAAGCAGTGCCTTTCGGGGCCCATATCTCACTCGATTCGAGTCGGATCATGCTCAAAGTTTGTGTGCATGTTCATCTCATCAAGATAAGCGTTTTAATATGTATTATGCCCCGTGATGAAGCCCGAGAAGGGAGAAAAACTAGAGAGAAATTTTTGATCCATGAAGAAAATTGCAGAAAAATCGGCAACATTATTCCTCACTCGAGCGGCCAAAGCACGACGCTCGCGTACCCGATCGACGTGAAACTAATTGCATTATGTGCACAAGATCCGAGGCCATCTCTGGTCCAAACTTCATGCACGATGAATGGTTGGATTTCACACATGGAGGCATCGAAGCTGCTGTAAGTTCTGGTCACCAGATTTCAAAATTTCTTCCAAAAACATAAGACAACGAAATGTTCATCTTGACACAACGGCATGCTTAGTGTGATTCAGTGAAGAAATTGAAGGAAAACATCAAGGAATAAGCACACAATCGATCCAATGTTTTCAATATTCATCCAAAATTCAAGTCTCATAATCATGGCTTAAAACCATGATTCATGGCTCGAAGTTGGTATCAAATCGATCGCCATGCCAAGACCTACAAGAAAACAATCATCTTTTGATCAAACGAGCATCAGAGCAACCCCAGATCACTCATGAAAGATCACGCAAGTTCTCGGGCAGCAGCAGAGACTGTTCTGGAATTCCACACATTGTTAGGTAAGGGTAAAACAAATCGTTTTGAACCCATTTTTAGAATTTATTTTAATTCAATTAAACTATAATTATCTTCAATTTTAGGTAGTTTTTTGGTCGTCCAGCCATCTGTTGGCACAATTCTATGTAAACAGCACAGCCAAATTGTAAAAAAAACCTTCGGTTTATTCTTCAATATTCCATAAAGACATTAATTCTTGCTTGAGTTCATGGGTGCACTTTGGAGAGAGTGAGAGAAGAGAGAAAAAAGGGCTGGTACCCCTCAATAAGGTAATTTTCTCTCTCCCCTCGTTCTCTCTCCTCATTTCTCATCTCTATCCCTCTTTCTCTCTCCTCTTGTCTCATCTCTATCTCTCTTTCTCTATCGTCTTTTCTCATCTCTATCTCTCTTTCTCTCCTCTCTTCTCTTCTCTTCTTTTTCTCTCTCCTTCTCTCTTCTCTCTCCTCCTTTTTCTCATCTCTATCTCTCTCTTTCTCTCTCCCCTTTTCTCTCTCGTCTCTTCTTTTCTCTTCCCTATTTTCATCTTTATCTCTTCCTCTCTCTTCCTCCTCTAGTCTAGCATGTTTCTCTCTCCATGCTCCTCTTTCTTTCTCCATTCACGCATGGCGGATCTATCGTCTGGCGTGATATCTTCCTACTCATGAGACAAGAACAGTGAGCCGGGCCTTGGCCGGAGTGGAGGGTCGGGCCTCTGTCAAAATTCTCTCCCTTCTCTCTTTTGTCATAGCCGGCACAAGCCTAGCATTGCCTATGTTTTTTCTCTCTTTTTCTCTTCTATCAAAGCTGGTGAACCTATTGCCGCCTGTGTTTTCTCTCTTTCTTCTTTTCAGTCACAAATGGCACAAGCCTATTACTGCCTATGTTTTCTCTCTCTTCCTTCTCTTCTGTCACAGCCAGCCTAAGCCTTGCGCAGCCTTTTTTTTCCATCCTTATTCTTTTGACACAACTGGTGCATAACTATTTCCTTATGTGTTCCTTCTCTCTTTCTTTTCAGTCACAGACGGCAGAAAAACAGCGCTGCTTGTGTCTTCTCTCTCTTTTCTCTTCTTGCATAGCCGATAGAAGCACCACGCTGCCTATCTTCTCTCTCTTCTCCCTTCTCTCTCAGACGGCGGAAACAAATGGTCTCCTGTGTTTACTCCTTCCCCTTCTGTCACAGATGGCGGAAGCCCATTGCCATCTGAGCCTTCTCTCTTCACATCTCATCACTGTCAGCACCGTTCTTCTTATTCCTTCTCTTTCTTACTTCTTGTCCTTGCTTTTTCCCCTCTCTTCTTCCTCTTCATCTTACTTTCCCTTTAATCCTCCATTATGCTCTTCTTTCTCTTTCTGTTCTCTTTTCTTTTTTATAGTCTTTTGTTTGATCAAGACGGCTTGAGACTAGCATTTCATTGTAATTTTGTTGTCTAGCAGTAGGGCCATTATGCCAGTCAAAGTCACTGTGCCCGCTTTACTATCACAATAGACTAGCTATCGTGTCAAGCTGGTTAGTATTGATATTGTTGTTTAATAGTAATTCTGCCGAGCCGGTCTGAGTTACCAAGCCTGTTTTACTATCACGTCAGGTCAATTACCTACTAGTTTAGTCACTTTCACTGCCTAGTCAAACTCTTCTCATCACAATCTTAATTCTCTCATTCTTCTTTTCTTCTTTTTGAATGTGTACACCTGTGTACGTTCATCCAAAGGCAAAGTGAGGTCCCTTGACCCACTTGTCTTATAACATTTTCCATGTGTGTGTGATTGCTGAAACAAGAGAATACAGGCTAAGGGAGGCGATTCCAAATTAGTTTTATGACTGGGGGGACTTTCTTCGTGATCAAAGAAGGGACCCACGTGAGCGAGCCCGAGTATGTCCCGAACCCACCTTAAATTCATCTCTCATCGATTGGTCCATCTGCTTTTATTCTTGAGAAAGGCTCTCGAGAGAGAGTGATATCAATGTCTCGAGTTCCCTTGAAACTTGAGACACGTGCCGCCTGATCATCCAGATCCGGAGGGCGAGATTGAGGCACCTAACCAATTGCCTCCTCTCCATCAGGATGTGTAAGTATGGAAGCTCCATTTGGAATGACCTTTTTTACTATAAAGGGACCTTCTCAAATGGGTTCAAACTTCCCTTAGCGCCATCCATGCATGACAATCAGCCTTTTAACAGCTAGAACCAGATCTTCATGGGTGAATGAGAGAACCTTGACTGACTTGTCAATGGCCCTCTTCATTCTCCCCTGATTGTGCTCAAGATTTTGCTAGGCTTGCAATCCCTTTTCATCAAGCGCATCCAATTCTTAATAGCAAAGCTTAACTCTCTCATCTTCATTTAGTCCTTGTTGTATGGTGATCCGTAACGAGGGTAATTGACTCTCAAAGGGTAGGGCTGCCTCACTTCCATAGACAAAGGAATAGGGAGTGGAATCAATGGCACATCGAGTGGTAGTGTGATAGGCCCACAACGCTTCAGGAAGTTTCTCGTGCCAGTTCTTCTTTATCTTCGATACGAATTTCCTTAAAACGTTGCATAGGGTCTTATTGAAAGCCTTAGCTAATCTGTTACCCCAAGGGTGGTACATAGTTGAGTACTTTCACTCAAAACCAAACTGGTTAACCAAGCAATCGATGTGACAACTTTTGAACTGAGGGCCATTGTCAGATATAATCCGGTCAGGCACTGCGAACTATATGATGTGATGTCGGATGAAATTAGCCACTGTGGTTTCAGGAACTTGCTTAAGGGGGACCGCTTTAGCCCACTTGGAGAAGTAATCAGTTGCAGCTAGAATAAAGACATGACCCATTACCGAAGGACGGTGAATAGGCCCTACAATGTCCATACCCTATTGTGAGAAGGGCCATGATGCCACTATAGGGTGCAAGGGCTCTAGAGGCTGATGAACAAGGCTTGAGTGTATTTGGCACACTTGGCACTTCTTGGCATAGTTTAAGGAGTTGGTAATCATAGAAGGCTAATAATACCCCAATCTGCATAATCGTTCATAGAGCTTAAGGGTGTGGTCCACAGATGCCTGAGTGTACTTCTTCCAGCAACTTGTTTACTTCTTGCGCATCCACACATCTAAGAAGAATACTGTCGAATAACTATCTGAAGAGAGCATCTCCTTCAAGGAGGGTGTACTTGGTAGATATTCGATGCACACTGTTGTGCTCGGCACGATCCTCCGAGAGTCTGACATGTTTTATAAAATTAATGATAGGCTCTCTCCAATCTTCTACCTACTCGACTTCTGTGCATATTGGGTCAGAGATTTCCAATTCCCGTTTTTTAACCTTAGCTCCTTAACTCCGTGCCATTTCGTGTTCAGTCTTAATAACTTATTTGGCTGATATGAGTGCTCCGAATGGATAAGGTGGACAGTCGGGAAAGAGAATTCTCTCATCATCAGCATCCACTTCGGTTCTCAATTCAATGTGCCTCCACTCTGTGACCCAAACAGGCATAAGCCCTGGAGAAGACAGTTTAATTATAGCGTCGAGCTTTGCGAGTTCATCAGCCTGCGAGTTTAATCTCCTGAGGATGTGACTTAGAGAAACATCCTGAAGCTTAGCCATATATGACTTTGCAGTATCGTGGTAAGGCTTGAGAGTGTCTTTTCTCACGTCATATATTCCCTTAAGCTGTTGAATAACCAACTCAGAGTCGCCATAGATCTTGAGCTACTTGAAATCTAGATCAAAGGCTATCTCCAACCCAAATATAAGAGCCTGATATTCTGCCTCGTTATGGGAACTGGCTTTGGTGAGAGAGAAAGAGAGAGGCAATACTCCTCCTTTTGGAGTCCTAAATACCACTTTGGTGCCTCCTCGATTTGATTGGAAGGCTCCATCGAAATACATCTTCCGCGCATGAGCAAGTTCTGCACAAAATACTTCTTCATCATGAAGGTCACTTGATAAAGGAGATTCTGCTGGTATGAGGTGTGCTGCAAGAAAATACAGTGCGGTTTCTTTCCCTTCGTCATTGTTCTGCACCAACAATGCCCCGAGTCCTCGTTTAGAGCAGTCACTTACAGGATGAGAGGTCTTTCCAGTATTGGTGTAGAGAGCACTAGAGGATTGAGTAAATAATGCTTGATGTCATCAAGGGCTATCTAACATGCTTCATCCCAGATGAATGTGGTATCTTTCTTTAATAGGTGCGTAACAACGACCTGAGAGGTTTGAGATGAACCTGCGGATGTAAGCCAGCAGCCCTTGAAGAGAGTGCAGCTCTCGCAGTGTAGTTAGTAACGACATTTCTTGGATTGCCTTGATCTTGATTGGCTCAACTTCCTGCCCTCGGTGTCTAACAATGAACCCCAAGAACTTTCCTAAACGTACGCCAAAAGCGCATTTCAACGGGTTCATTTTAAGTTGATCAAGCGTAACCACTCGAACACCTTTTCAAGGTCTCTCACTTGAGCGTCTTTCTCTTCGAATTTTACCACCAAGTCATCTACATAACATTCAACCTCCTTATGCATCATATCCTTGAAGATGGTTGTCATTGCTCTCTGATATGTGGCATCAGCATTCCTCAATCCAAATGGCATCATTTTGTAACGGAAGACCCCTTTTGGAGTTAACAATGCGGTGGCTTCCTCATCTTCTAGTGCCATCCGTATCAGATTATACCCGGAGTATCCATACATGAAGGAGAAGATCTGACAGTGAGTCATAGAATCAATGAGCATCTTCGTGAATGACAATAGGAAGTCATCCTTTGGGCAGGCAGTATTCAGGTGGCGGAGTCGATGCAAACCCTGATTTGGCTGTCCTTCTTCTTTAACTTCACAAATGAATCCTTCTTGTCTGAGTTAGGTCACCTCGGCATCTATCTGCATTTCGAGGTAAGGCCTGAACGTCCTTGATTTCTACTTGACAGGTTTGACAGTTGGATCGATGCCAAGATGGTGAACCGCGACTTGAGGGGATCTAAACCAGGCATCTCATGGTAATGCCAAGCAAAGACGTCTCGGTTTTCTTGCAAGAAGACAGTGAAATTTTCTTTCTCTTCTGGAGACATATTCGTCGAGATGAAAATGGGTCTAGGGTCAGCCTCATCCCCTAGATTTATCTGGTAAGTTCATCTGCTATGGCTTGACCGCCTTCTTCCCACTCTTATGGGGCCTCTTGCAACCCGTCATCATCTTTGGAGGTTTTCTCATTAACCTCAAGTGCAGAGACCCATGATCTTGACATCTCTGCTTCCAATGGAGCTTTGACATAGGTCATGATTTCCACACCTTCCTCTAAAATTGGGGCATAGAAGGGTCGACCTCAAACATGGACAGCATGTCAAGCTATAGGAGTTTGATTTGAAATTTACTGGGAAGTTGAGATTCAACAATTGTGGGAATAGAGGCACCCTCATATGAATTGCTTGGTCTTTGCACGGGTGTCTATAGTGTTTGCCCTGTGCGAGCTAATACTTCATAGACATGTACCATGCGGCAAGCCTCATGAGAATAGAAGCTCCGCCCTCTTGATTTTCTTCGTCTTTTTCAAAGTCAGGCTCAGGAGGCCACTGGGGATTCTTTGACTTTGACTTCTTGTGCTTCCCGATAGAAGAGGATGGCTCTGACTCATACAAGGTTTCAAAGCGTCAACAACTGTTAAGAATCCAGCCGCCTGGGCTAACATCTTTTTCAACCGTCTCCTATGCGTCCTGCATATATTTGTTCCTTCGAGCTCTCTATCAAGAGCCTCAAAGTCTGGACATTTCAAGGTACAAGGTTGTACCTGCAGGAGACATAGAAGAGGAAGGACAAGAAGAAGAAGAAGAAAAAGAGGAAGAAGGAGAAGTTCCCCTCGGATCGATCTGGGTAACGTTTTACATCATCACCAGAATTGAACGTGTGCATGGGGTCTTTTAGGTCTTTCCCTTGCTTAGACCATTGAAGAGTGCTTTTAACATTGTCACCCTCGTTGGAAGTGCCCTGAGTAAGAGATGACTCAGGGGTATCCTCTTGATGAGACGAAAGAATGAGATCGGTGGCGACGAGGATGAAGTCTTTTAAAGTTGGAAGAGGGTTGAGGAATTCTGGCTCGACCGGTGGCTGAGGAACCTCGATCTTCTGGTGAGAAGCCCTTGGTGCTTGTCTTCTTCTAGTCACTTTTGGAGGTGCCATGTCCTTCTTGCTAGCTTTGCGAACAACCCTAGATTGACGAATCACTTCTTGCTTTAAAGACTTGAGCCTTCTCTGCCCGTGATGGATTTTCCATGGCTGGGAAGTCAAGGGCTCAGAAGGATTAGAGGCATCCTTTAAGGAGTCTTGTACTGAGACACTCTCCTAAGTGGAAGTATCGACTTGTGAGCATTCAACATAAGCAATGTTACCTGCCTGGACTTTTTTTGCAACCACAGCTTCGAACCTATAACATTCGTTCAGCTCATGGCCCCATATCTGATGGTATGAGCACCAGTGATTCTCGGTCCCTTGGTCAAGATTTTTGCTTTTCCTTGCTGGCTTAAGAGTGACTAGCCCTTGTTGAAGCATCACCTCAAAGAAGGCTAGAAGAGGGTCCAAATTATCATTTCCCGGAGCTTGAGTTAAGGGGTCCTCTTGTATCAGTGGAGGAGGGATTTGGGGACATCTTTCTGGAATGTCACCAACTTCTTGGTCTCTCTGCAATTTCTTCACTAATAGCTCATGGAAGTGAGAGCATTCGCTCAGGTCATCCCTCGATATCTGATGGGATGGACACTACAGACCCTCGGCTCCTCGAGTCGACGCTTGGGTTGTCTTGTTGGTTTTGGCGTGATGAGGCCTTCTTGAAGCATCATGGCAAACAAGGAGCGAAGGATGCTAGGTGTCTCATCTTCATCCTGAACTGTCACTGCGTGGGATGCTTCTCCTACCCCAAATGCTTTCTTGAGTTATTCGAGCTTGATCTGACCATTTTGGATCAAAGCCTCAATGAGATCTTTAAGTGTGTAGCATTCTTTCGTGGCGTGGTTACCATTTGATGATAAGCACTGTATCTTGCATGCGTATCGAGACTAGCTTGATCGGGAAACTTGATCTTGGGCAACTCAATCATATTCTATTCTTGTAATAGTCGGAGCAGCACAGGAACCCATTCCTTTTCAAAAGGATAAACCTTGTTCTGATGTCTGGTCCAATAGTCATCTCAATTAAGGTTTGCAAGTGGGGGTACCCTGTTGTATGACGGCTATTGTTTCCCTATCTGAGGTGTTGTCTTTGTTATGCTTACCCATTTGGAGAGGTCAAAAGTCTGAGAGGCATCCTTCTTTGGATCACTGACGGTAACAACTGCACTAATTACCCCTTTTTGTTGGTTGCCCCGAGCGTTGGCCATAAAACTACCATGGCCCCAGCTATTTTTTGAGCATGAGGACTGTTGTCATGACCCACCATGGTGGCGTGACAGACTCTTTATGTGAATTGACTTAAAGATCAGCTTTGACATGGAGGACGGGTTGGAGGCCTCGACATGCAGAGCGATCTCAGGTCGCTGTTTTCACACACAGGTTTGAACTGCTGCCCTCTCAGGCAAGGGAATGGGATGACGAGTGGTCAAATCTCTTCATCTTGATATGAATTGATCTACGGGTTCATCTGGATCTTGGTTCAAGAAGAGAAGCTCGATGGTTTGAACCACTCTCTCAACCTCATAGAAGCGTTGGTCGAATAGTTTCTCCATTTCCTCCCAAGTATGTACTGAGTTTGGGGGAAGCCGAGCATACCACTGAAAAGCTGGGCCATCAAGGGTTTCAATGAACTGACAGAGTAGGAGTCTCCCGTCAGCTGCTGTCTCTCGACATGCCACTTGGAAGTGGGAAATAGGCTGGTGCGGGGATGTGTTAACATTAAACAAGGGAAACTTCCCTTTCTTGTAGTCTGAGGGAAACGACACCTGGTCAATGTATGAAAGGTACGGCTTTTGATAAAGTGTTGCACCCTGTATTCTTGGGATTTTTCTGTTCTTTAGGCTGTGAGTCACATAGCATCGATGTCTGCCCCTGAGACGGGGTGAGGGATAGAATTGTCTAGTGATGCAGGAAGAGGAGGCTGCCTTGGAGCTATATCATATGAATGATGGAAATTGATCTCATGGTTAGCTTAGTGATGCGCGACCTCCATGCGATCAATCTTCTCCATCATTGCTTGCGCCATCTATTCAAACCTTTTCATGTGATCTGCCTGGGAGTCATCAGGCTTGTTTATGACGCTGACCATTTCTTGAGGGAGGTCAGCCTTAGTTGCAGTTGAGGGTTTTCGAGCTTGGCGGTCTGACGTGGCAGATCGATCAGCAAGGGGTCAGCAAGCACTGACTGGACTCGAGTCTTATATGTGACCCTGGGAGAACTTGTTCTTAACAGTCTTAGGACCGTGGCTGCTGGGTGGTCAAGTCGTCTTCTATGATGATAACCATGATGCAGGAGTCCCACACTTCTTCCTTAGTCTCCCTAATTCGAAGAGGATAGAAGGGATTTTGAGGGAGGAGACCCTTAGAGTGGGGCCCCGGATTTTTTGGTTAGCTCCTTAATCAAAATCTGCAATCCTCTATCTTGCTTGAGCTTTATACTGGGATGAACATCGCTCTAGAACTGAGACTGGGGTTGAGGTGGACCTATCTTCTTAGATCATGAGAGGGCGGTATCCATAAGGTGGGGCAACGAATGTGGCCCTTGAACGGGGGACCAGCTTGGGCTGCTGCCTCGGATGTTGAAGAACTTCATCAATCATCAAGCCTTTGCCCCGAGCTCCTTTGTGGGCTCCAGAGGCGTAACGAACTTAATGAGGCTGGTTGAGGATGGTACTCTTAGGGAAAACCTTCAAGTACCAGGTCTTGAGGTTTTCATCGGGAGGAGAAAGGGCAGAAAAAGTGGGAAGCAGCAATTGATGATGTCTTGGTTGGGAGCAAGCAGTGGCTTGGGAAGGTCGCACCTGTACGCCCCTTGAAGTAGCATTCCGAATGACTTGGGGGTCAGCCCGGGCTCGAACAGGTGGTTTGGCGTTAGGAGGCTGAGAACTACAAGCACGTTTCTGTAAGGGAACATATGGAGGCCTGCCCCTTATAGGGTGCGCGAGTGTGTGTTGATTGAGAGGACTAAGGGGTCATCTCCCATGTGCTTGGGTTGGCACAGCAATGGTGTTGCCCCGAGCATTGAGATGCATATGCATGCGCACAGATTTCGGCCCAAGGAGGCTTGATCCTGAATTCTTACCCTAAGTAGCAGAAGGGCTGCCCCAAGGTGTGACTCGAGTGGATGACTCACGAGCCTTAGGTGGAGGCCACAGGGTCTCCTCCTCGATTTGTTGAGCCTCTAATCATAGAGACTCGAAGTGGTGCAGGAATGTGGGGGGAAGCCTTTTGACTTCCCACAGAAGCAATGCAAACTTCCTCGCCTTTTGCAGAAATGGATTGGGTAGCCTTCTATCGTACCTCGGCAATACGACTAACAAGTGACTTGCCGGTGACAGGGTGCATGCTGTGAGTGGCAGCAGACGTGCTACCAATGCAGGGCGCCTCGGTGTAAGTTCTACCAGGGTGAAGAGATGGGGAGTTAAGGACCTTTAAGTCCCTCCTCACACCTATCTCGGTTAAGACTTGGAAGCCAGACACTGGGTCTTTGCTTAAAAGGAAGGTTGGGAATAAAGTTCGAGGAACTTGTTCTCAGGGGAAGTTCACGAATGTAGGGATTAGAAAATCCCCAATTCAGATAAATAGGTTAGAGAACCTAGAAGCCATATGTGGTGTGTGAAAACAGACAATCTAGGGAGAAACTAGTGGAGTCACGAAGCTAGTTAGGTGCATCGATGTCACCCTTTGGATCTGGATGATCTGGCGGCTCGTGTCTCGAGTTTCGAGGAACACAAGAAACTGAGATGGTTTTCTTGGGAACCTTGCTCAGGATCAAGGGCAGGTATACCAACCGATAAGTGAGGAATTTAAGGTGGGTTTGGGACTTACTCGGGCTGGCTCGCGTGGGCGACCTCTTAGATTACGAAGAAAGCCCCTCAGTTCCACAACTAGTTAAGAATCACCTCCCTTGACATGTATTCTTCTGTCTCTGCAATCACACACACACATGGTTAATTTGACAAGACAAGTGGGTTGAACAACGCCACCTTGTCTTTGGGCAAATGTACACAGGCGTGCACATTCAAGGGAGAAAAGAGAAGAAATGATGAGATGAGGGTTGGGAGAAGGAAGAAGAGAGAAGAAGAAGAAAAAAAAAACATTTGACTGGGAGACTAGCCATGCACAGTGGCTAGATTGGCATGATGATTGACCTGACATGGTAGCAAGACGGGCACGACAACGCAGATCGACGTGGTGGCAATACTACTTGACGACAGAACACCAACACTGACCAGCCTAGTACAACAGCTAGTTTGACTTGGCAGTAAGATGGGCAAGATAACTTAAACCAGCATGGCGGTAATATTGCTCGACGACGAGACTACCATGACAGTACTAGATTTGTCCCTTAGTCAAATGAGAGAGGAAGAAGAAGAAGAAAGAGGTAGATAAGGGATAAGAAAAGTAGAGAGAGAAAGAGAAAGAAGAGAGAAATAGGAGAGAAGAGAAAGAAAGGAGAAGAGAAAAAAGAAAGAGAAGAAAAGAGGGAGAAAAGAAGAGAGAAGAAAAGAAAGAGAAAGGCGAGAGAAAAGAAGAGAGAGAAGAGAGAAAGAAGATAGAGAAAGAAGATAGAGAAAGAAGAGAGAGAAAGGCATGGATGGTGATGTACTTCTACCATCCATGATAGAGAGAAGATGAGAGAGAAAGAACATAGATGACGACAGATTTTTGTCGTCTATGACAGAGGAAAGAGGAGAGCGAAAGAACATGGATGGCGATGGAATTCCACCATCCATGATAGAGAAAGAGGAGAGAGAAAGTACATAGTCAATGATGGACTTCCATCATCCATAACAGAGAAAAGACGAGAGAGAAAGAACATGAACGACGACAAACTTTCACCAACCGTGATATAGAAAAGAAGAGGGAAAAGAACATGGACGACGATGGACTTTTGCCTTCCAAGATTGAGAGACGATGAGAGAAAAATAATATAGACGATGATGGATTTCCACCGTCCATGATAGAGGAAAGAGGAGAGAGAAAGAACACAAACGACGATGGACTTTTGTCGTCCATGACAGAGAAAAGAGGAGAGAGAAAGAACATGGATAGCGATGGAATTTCACTGTCCATGACAGAGGAATGTGACAGGAATGAGAAATGAATGTCATGCATGGCGATGAGCATCGTCGTCCACCACATGAGGAAGGGAAAATTTGCCAGAGGCTCAGCCTGCCACTCGGTTTAAGCCTCCACTCACTGCGCATATTTTAAGAAGATAAAGGAAGGCTTAGAACGTCATACCCGGTGATGAGCATCGCCTTGCATGACTGGAGGGGAAAGAGAAAAGAAATCACACTGTAGGCAAGAAAGATAGGGAGGAGGAAAGAGGATTTTAGGAAAGAGGATGAAAGAAAAGTAAAAAGGGAAGAAGGAAAAAGAATAGAGGGAGAAGGAAAGTGAGGAGAGAAATTGGGAAAGAGCCGGAAGAGAAAGAAAGAAAGATAGAGAAAGAGATTAGGGAAGAGAAAAGAAGAATAAGGAAAGCAGAGAGGAAAGAGGTACACACAGTGTTGCCACCACCGTGGGTGTCAAAGAGAGAAGAAAACAAGAAGAGAGATTCATACACGACGCTGCCATCGTCATGCATGTTTAGATTGAGAGAAAGATAGAGCAGAGAGAAGAAGAGAGAAGAAAGGGTTTCGTGCACGGCATTGCCATCGTCGTGCATGTTCAGACAAAGAGAAATATAGAGCAGTGAGAAGGAGGGAGAGAATAAAATGCACACGGCGTTGCCATCATCGTGTAGACGAGATAAAGAAAATAAAATAGAGAGGTTGGTGTATGGGGCTACCATCGCCATTCACATTCAGTCAAAGAGACACAGAGAGAAAGATCGAGAAGAAGAAGAAATAAAAGAAGGAGAAATAAACGAAGAAGAAAGAGAGAGAATGAGACACACATAGCGCTGCCATAGTTGTGTGGGTTAGAGAAAGAGAAGGAAGAAGATAACATGCACAGCTCTGCCACAGCCGTGCGTGTTCACAGAGAAGAAGATAGAGAAGCCGAGAAAAAAAGAAGAAAGAAAAGAAAGAGGAAGAAAGAGAGGAGAGAAGGAGAGAGAAAGAGATAAAGACAAGAGGAAGACAGAGAAAGAGATAGAGACGGGAGGAGGAGAGAGAAAATTACCTTAACAAAGGGTATCGACCCTTTTTTCTCTCTCCTCTCTCTCTCTCCAAAGCGCACCAACAAATTCAAAGAAGAAACACAAACGTTATTAATCAATTGAATGCTGGAGGCGAATCAGGGAACCCCTTCACAATTAGGTTTAGCATGTATTTATAGAATTGGGCCCAAACATGGGGTGGATACCAAAAAACTATCTCGATTGATGACAATTACAATTTAATTGAATTAAATTATATTCTAAAAATGGGTTCAAAATGACTGTTTTTGCCCTGCCTAACAATTCATGAAATTCTAAAACAGTCCCTGCTACTTCCTTGGAACATACATGATCTTTCGTGGATGATTCGGGGTTGCTCTGATGCCCGTTTGTCAAAAATATGATTTTTTTCTTATAGGGCTCAGCATGGCGATCGATTTGATACCAACTTCAAGCCACGAATCGTGTTTTTAAGCCACGATCATGTGACTTGAAATTTAAATGAATCTTGAAAACTTCAGATCGATAGTGTGCTCGTTCCTTGATGTTTGTTCGTGATTTCTTTGTTGGATCACACTAAGCATGATTTCACGGTCGCGTGGCAAGAAACACAACTCAATTTCATGCCCCAAAGATTTTGCAATTTTTGGGTAATGGCCGGAATCTAGAATTCCAGTGTAAGAACTTTTGTGTGCAAAATCTGACTGTTCATCATGTACAGGTTTTGGACCAGATATAATCCTAGACCTTATGCACACGATGGAACTGGTCTCACGTCAATCCGATGCACAAGCATCATGATTTGGCTGCTCGAGCGAGGAATGTCGCTGCTGATTTTCCTGCAACTTTATTCATAGATCAGCAACTTCTCTCTAGCATTTCTCCTTGCTCAGGTGTCGTCACGGGGCGTGTCACAAATCAAAATGCTTATCTTCACGAGATGGACATGCTCACAAAATTTGAGAGTGGTGTGACTCGAGACGAATGAGATATGGCTCCTGAAAGTTACTGCCCAAGAGAAAAAAACGGCCACCTTTAAAGGTGATTTGGTGCAAGGAGGGCTCACGGGAATAGTGTGTGGCCTACTCCTTTTTGGTATTTTACACATAACTTTGCCCTGGAGCGCCCGATTAAGCCGAAACTTGACTAAGGGGTTTTCGACCGTTTCAAATCCAATGGTGGTCCTCCCACAACAATTTTAGTCATCCAAAATAGAGCTCTAGTTACGGGGTCCATTTCAAGGTGCATGAGACTAATTTTTTTGAAATTGTTTCTTTGTCTGCACTGCCTTAAACATGTTGGATTGCAATAAAATTTGGCAAGTGGCCTTTTGAAGTGCTTAGGAAGATTTCTACCCGTTCTGGAGCAATTCTGAGACTATCGAGAATTTCACTGTATGTCAAGGCTTTATTGATCGGCTTCTCTTTTAGTTCCGCATCGAGGATACAAGGTGCTAAAAAATGTCTTCAAACACAAACGTGTAATAGTTTTGAAATTTTATTACAATTTACAATAATGACTTATACATGCAAACAGGGGTATAATTCTCAAATCATCATAAATTTCAACCGGTTTACAAAACAAAACTTGAATTAGACACATCCACATTTCATTTAAAAGTGGTTTGAAGTTATTTGGACACCTTTTGTTAGGTCAAACGTTCATTATAAAATGAGCAACAGTCTTGGAAACGGCTGCAACTAATAACAATGACATGTTTACACAAAGAAAGGCATAACATCCAAATTATGAGGAATTTCGACATGGTTTCAAAACCAAATTTGAATTTGGACACATCCATCATTCATTTAAGAGTGGTTTGAAGTCATTTGGACACCATTTGATTAGTAAAATATTCATTACAAATTGAGCAACAGTCTTGGAAACTGCTGTAATTGACACACGTTATAGAATAATCAATGACTTCCAACCTAAAATGGATATCAACAAAAAACCTTTTTCATCTTAATTTAAACATACAAGGGTAATCTTCCACAGATTTTCATGACGAACAGAGTTTTTTTTAGTACTAAATTCATCATGCCAATGAGAACAAAAATTCTGTAAAAACAGTGCACGAACACAGACAATTTCTCTAACATGCACATATTCCCATCAAAATCACACTTATACTTTGCTTAATTTTCATGCTTTAATTAAAAAATGTAAACATGAGTGTTAGGTCCACTTACTTGTGCTCAAATGTGTCCCAAAATCCCCCACTACTAGTCAAGTCCCAAGCTCTTCAAAAATGGCTCCAAGGGGTGGCAACTCTAAGTGTTGAGAATGGGTTCTCAAGAGTGAGAGGAAAAACAAGGCTTGGGAGAGGAGAGAAGGGGTTTAAGTATGCCAGGAGGAGGAGGAGGCAGCTCAAATTTGCCAAGTGGCACTCACAGTGTCATGAAATTGAACAAGTGGCATGCTAGACAACATGTAGCTGACAAGTGGCACCTAGGGGCATGCATGGGCTCGACAGTGTTGTGCACGGTAGTTGAGACTATCATGCACGATGGCTAAGACCGTCATGCACGGTGGCATCGTGCATGGCAACACTCTTCTTCTTACTAACGTGTGTATTATTGCTTTTGTCCTCGCGCGCATGACGGCCTCGCGCCTTGCACACATGGCAGCATGCTCTCTCTTCGTCATGTACAGTGTCTTCTCTCCTCATCTCGTACGGTAACCTTCTCTCTCCTCATCGCACATGGTGGCCTCCTTTCTCCTCTTCACGCACGGTGGCCTTCTCCCTCCTTATAGTGCACAGTGGCCTTCTCTCTCCTTATTGTGCACAACGACCTTCTCTCTCCTCATAGTGCACAGTGGCATTCTCTCTTCTCATCGTGCACAACAGCTTCTCTCTCCTTGTCACTCACGGTGACTTCTCTTCTTTCTGCCACACGAATTCTCTCCTTTCTGTCACTCGCGTTCCCTTCTTACTACCACACGCGCTCTCTTCTTACTGTCGCGTGCCTCCTCAAGCCGTAAAAATATCGGTCCTTACAACATCCCCCCTTAAAGAGGATTTTGTTCGCAAAATCATGTTTTTGCTAATTGAATAATGGGGGTACTTATTCTGGATCTCATCCTCCCATTCCCAAGTCGATTATTCTTGGGAATGTTATTGCCACAAAACACGGATCAGAGGAATTTCTTTATTGCGTAATACCTGCACTCTTTTATCCATTATCTCAATTTGTTGCTTGATGTAGTTCAAGTCTTCTTTAATCAAAACTGGTTTGTATCTCAGAACATGGGACAGGTCAGGCTGGTACTTCTTTAACAGAGGTACAAGAAAAACATTACCGATGTTTTCCAACTCGAGTGGCAGGGCAAGTCGATATGTCATGCTTCTAACTCTTTCCTGAATTTCCAAAGGTCCAATAAAACGTGGGCTCAATTTCCCTTTCTTGTGGAACCTCGTAATGCCCTTATTTTGCGATACTTAAGGTAAATTTAGTGTCCCGGTCGAACACGTTGCTAACTCGTATCCCATGTAACCTCACTATCTCCTTGATGTATAATTAGGTCATTTTATCCAAGGTGTAAGTGGCTAGGTGCCTCGATCTCGCCCTTCGAATCATGATGATCTAATGACACGTGTCTCGAGTTTCGTGGGACCCTGGGACTTTCCCATCGCTCACTCAAAAACCTTGCTCAGGACCTAGGGCAAGTATATCAACCGATGAGAGAGGAATTTAAGGTGGGTTCGGGACTTACTGGGGCTGGCTCGCGTGGGTGCCATCTTAGATCACGAAGAAAGGACCCTCGTCCTACAACTGGTTTGGAATCGGCTCCCTTGGCCTGTATTCTCCTGTTTCTACAATCACACACACATGGTTAATTTTACAAGACAAGTGGGCCGAAGGAACCTACGTTGTCTTTGGGTCAATGTACACAAGGCGTGCACATTCAAAGGAGAAAAGAGAAGAAATGATTGCATGAGGGTTGGGAGAAGGAAGAAGAGAGAAGAAAAAGAAAAGAAAGAGACATTTGACTAGGTGACTAGCCTAACACGGTGGCTAGAATGGCATGATGATTGACCTGATGTGGTAACAAGATGGGCACGATAATGCAGACCGGCACAGTGGTAATACTAGTCGATCACAAAACACCAACACCGACCAGCCTGACACAATGGCTAGTTCGATGTGGCAGCAAGACGGGCACGGTAACTTAGACTGACACGACGATAAGACTACCATGAAAGTGCCATACTTGTCACTTGGTCAAATGAGAAAAGAAGAAGAAGAAGAAGAAAGAGGGAGATAAGGGATAAAAGAAACAGACAAGAGTGAGAAATGAATGTCTTGCGCAGTAAAAAGCACCTCTGTGCACCACATGAGAAAGGGGAAATTTGGATAGAGGCCCGACCTTTCATTCGGGTTAAGCCCCGACTCACAACGTATATTTCCAAAAGATAAAGGGAGACTGAGAACGTCATACTTGGGGTTGAGTATCATCGTGCACAACTAATGAGGAGAGAGAAGAGAAATCAGAGTGAAGGCAAGAAAGACACGGAGGAGGAAAGAGGATTTTAGGAAAGAGGAAGAGGAAAGGAAAGTAGAGAGAGAAGAAAGGAAAGAAGAGAGGGAAAAGGAAAATGAGGAGAGAAATTGGGAAAGAGCCGAAGGAGAAAGAAGGAAAGAGAGAGAAAGAGATTAGAAAGGAAAGAGAGAGAAAGAGATTAGAAAAGAGAAAAGAAGAGTAAGGAAAGACGTACACACGACGTTGCCACCGCTGTAGGTGTCAGAGAGAGAGGAAAAAGAAAAAAGAGATTCATGCACGGTGTTGCCATCTCCGTGCATGTTTATACAGAGAGAGATGGTTAGGTTCCTCGATCTCACCCTCCGGATCATTTGGGGATCGGGCGGCACGTGTCTTGGGTTTCGAGGGAAGACCTGGGACATTTTTGAGATCTCTCTCTTGGGAACCTCGTTTGAGAATGGGGGTAGGTATTATTAACCAGTGAGAGAGAAGTGTAAAGGTGGGTTCAGGACTTACTCGGGCTAACTTGCATGGGCGCCCTCTTAGGTTACGAAGAAAGCCCCCTAGTAATAAAACAGGTTCGGAATCACCTCTCTTGGCTTATATTATATTTGTTTTCTACTTTTCTGTAATCACACACATATATGGTAAAGGTTATAAGATAGGTTGGTCAGACTTAACCCTTTTCCTCTTCGATGAACGTACAAAAAGAAGAAGGAAAGACGGGGTGGGGGGAAAGAATTCGACTAAGCGAGAGGATCAGAGCGGTGACTAGGCTGGTGGATAATTGGCTTGACATGGTAGCAAAATGGGCTCGGTATCTAAGACCGGCTCACAGGATTACTACTAGACATTATTATCAATACCTACTAGCTAGGCACGATGGTCAGTCTATCGTGGCAATAAAGCACGCCATATAATCCTGGCACAACAACATTACTACTAGACAATAAAACTACCATGAGAGGCTAACCCCAATCCCTCTTAGTCGAACGAAGGGGTGACAGGATTGAGACTATGAGGAAATAATAAGAGGAGAAGAAGGGGAAGAAAGAAGGTGGGGGAAGAAAGGAAGAGAAGAGTATGAAAGACGAGAGGATAAAAGAGAGATGGAACTAAGATGCAGTCAGGGCTAAGAATTATCGACTATGTTAGAAGAAAAAAAGAGGAGAGGCAGTCGGCGCTAAGCTTCGCCGACTGTGATAGAAGAGGTGAGAGAAATCCAGTCAACGCTAGGTTTCATTAACTGATAAAAGAGGAGAGAGAAAAACCAGTCAGTGTTAGGTCTCACCAACTGACAAATGAAGAAAGAGAAAGACCAGTCAATGCTAGGTCTCACCGACTGCTAGATGAAGAGAGAGAAAACCGGTCGGTGCTAGGTCTCACCGACTGACAGATGAAGAGAGAGAAAACCAGTCGGTGCTAGGTCTCACCGACTGACAAGTGAAGAGAGAGGAAAACAAGTCGGTGTTAGATTCCACCGACTGACAAATGAAGAGAGAGAAAACCAATCTATGCTAAGTCTTACTGACTGACAGATGAAGAGAGAGGAAAACCAGTCGGTGCTAGGTCTCACATACTGACAAACTAAGAGAGAGGAAAACCAATCGACGATAGGTCTTACTGACTGACAAACGAAGAGAGAGGGAAACTAATCAATGATTGGTCCCTTCAATTGATAATGAAGAGAGAGAAAACCAGTCAGCGCTTGGTCTCACCGACTGAAAGACGAAGAGAAAGAAAACCAGTCAGTGCTGCGTCTCACCGACTGATAGAAGAGAAGAGAGAAAATGGATAAAGGAGAGAAGAGAGGATGAGAGAGAAAGAGATAAAGGTAAGAAGAAGAGAGAGAAAGGGATAGAGATGAGAAGAAGAGAGAGAAAGAGATACAGCTGAGAAGAAGAGAGAGAAAGAGATAGATATGAGAAGAGAAGATGAGAGAGAAAGATAGAGATGAGAAGAGAGAATGAGAGAGAAAGAGATAAAGATGAAAAGAAGAGAGAAAAAGAGATAGAGATGAGAAGAAGAGAGTGAAAGAGATAAAGATGAGAAGAAGAGAGAGAAAAAGGGGAGGAGAGAGAAAGAGGGAAGGAGAGAAAGAGAGAAGGAGAGAGAAAGAGAGAAGGAGAGAGAATGTTACCTGCCAAAAGGGTGCTGACCCTTTTCTTCTCTCTCCTCTCTCTCCCCAAGACGTACCCAAGAACTTCAACAAGAATGGAAATTTTATTGAATCAATCAAAAAATGAACTGAAGCCTTTTACAATTTAGCTTTGCATGTTTATATAAAGTTGGGCTAAAATGTGGGTGTACGCCCAAAAATTAGCTAGAATTGCATATAATTACAATTTAATTGAATTAAAAGAAATTCCAAAAATGGGTGCAAATGGACTGTTTTGCCCCTACCTAACAATGTGTGGAATTTCGAAACACTCACTACTGCTGCCCAAGAACTTGCGTGAACTTCCGTGGCTGACTCGAGGTCGTTTTGATGCCTGTTTTATCGAAAGATTATTGTTTTCTTGTAGAGCTCGGCATGACGATCATTTTGATACCAACTTCGAGCCATGAATCATGATTTTGAGTCATGATCATGAGACTTGAATTTTGGATGAATCTTGAAAACTTTAGATCGATTGTGTGCTCGTTCCTTGCTTTTTCTTCATGATTTCTTCATTGAATCACATTGAGCATGCCGTCACGATCATGTTCCAACAAACGTAGCTTGATTTTGTGTCTAAATGAAGATTTTGTCGTCTTGAGTTTTTTGTTAGAATCTTGAAATCCGATGGCGAAATTTACAGCAGCTTTGACGCCTTTGTGAGTGAAATCCAACTGTTCATTGTACACAAGGTTCTGACCGGAGATAGCCTCGAACCTCACGCACATAATGCAATTAGTTTTGTACCGATCAGGTCTGCGAGCGTCGTGATCTTAACTACGTGTCCCAAAAGTGATCCCAAACTTCATCCACGGTCAACTTCACGAAGCTTCTCAAGCTCTCAAACAATGGCACAAAAGGGCTGAACTTGGGCTCTAAAACGTGAGGTGTAGAGAGAGAAAGAAAAACTTTATACTCTAGAAGTGGGGAGGTGGCACTCTTAGCTTGCCAGGTGGCTCTTTCCAAGCCATGCAAGTTTGATAAATGGCACACATGGAAGAATGCACAGGCAGGTGGCATCCTTGATCATGCATGACGATAGCCCATCGCACGCGTGAAATTACCCTCTCGCAGTGCTGCTCTTTCTTTTTCTCTTCACGGGCGGCAATGGTCCTCTACACGCCCGATGCTGGTCCCATATTTTTTGCACGTCATTACTCCCTCTTCATCGTGCAACGTTACCCCCTCTTCTTCGTGTGGCATTACTCCTACTTCTTTAGGCGCCGTTACTCCCTACTCTTCATGCGGCGTTACTTCCTCCTCTTTACGCGGTGTTACTCCCTCTTCTTCACGCGACGTTACTCCCTCTTCTTCGCGCGGCGTTATTACCTCTTCTTCATGAAGCTGCATGAGCTCACCATGTTCATGAACATCCCCCCCTAAAAAAGGATTTTGTCCCAAAAATCGCATCTCGATTAATTAAACAACTAGGAGTACTTATTCCAGATATGATATTCTCGTTCCCATGTTGATTCTTCTTTTGAGTGGTACTTACATAGAACACAAACCAGGGGGATTTCTTTTTTACGCAAAACTTGCACTTCCTTGTCTGGAATCTCGATCGACTTCTCGATATAAGTTAGGTCTTCGTTGATTGTCAATGACTCATACTTCAAAACATGGGATGGGTCTGGCTGATATTTCCTCAACAATGACACATGAAACACATCATGAATGTTTACCAACTCAAGTGTAGGGCAAGTCGATATGCCATACTTCCTACTCTTTCCAGAATTTCAAATGGTCCAAACAAACATGCGCTCAATTTTCCCCTCTTGCTGAATCTCATAATACCCTTGGTCAGCGATACTTTCAAGAAAACTTTGTCACCCACCTCAAATTCAAGGCTTGTCCTTCGATTGTCGGCATAACTCTTTTGTCGACTCTGAGCAGTTTTGATCCTCTCCCGAATCAAGGCAATCTTTTCTGAGGTCATTTGAAAAATTTCGGGACCTAACAACCTTCTTTCACTGACCTCATCCCAACAGATAGGTGATCGACACTTCCTTCCATACAAGGCTTCAAAAGGTGCCATCTAGATACTAGCCTGGAAACTATTATTATAAGCAAATTCTATCAGAGGTAGATGATCCTCTCAACTTCCCTTGAAATCAGTAACACAGGCTCTTCACATGTCTTCTAGAGTCTAAATAGCTCTTTTTGATTGCCCATTTGTCTGGGGGTGAAAAGCAGTGCTAAAAGTGAGTTTTGTCCCCATAGTGAACTGTAGAGTGTCCCAAAATCTTGAAGTAAATCTAGTGTCCATGTCGGACACGATACTGACAGGTGTTTCATGTAATCTTACAATCTCTTTAATGTATAGTTGGGCTAATTGTTCCAAATTATAAGTTGTGCGGACCGATAAGAAATGAGCTATTTTTGTTAGTCGGTGCACAATGACCCAAATATTATCGAATTCAGTACCTATCCTGAGTAAACTAGAGATAAAATCCATGGTAATGTGCTCCCACTTTCATTCTGGGCTTGGGCAAGGGTTGCAACAGTCCAGTGGGTTTTTGATATTCAGCTTTCACTTGCTGACATGTAAGCACCTGGAATAAACTGTGCTACTTCTTTTTTCATATCATTCCACTAGAAATTTCTCTTCAAGTCCTGGTACATCTTAGTACTCCCCGGGTGCACAGTATAACGAGAGTGGTGTGCTTCTTCTAAGATAACTCGTTTCACACCCTCAATATTTGGGATACAAACCCGATCTTTAAATCTTAACAGACTGTCTCCACTAATAGAGAAATCTTCTTTTCTTCCCAGCTTTATTTCTTCGAGAATCTTCATAAGTTGGGGATCATCTTTCTGCACTTTACGAATATGTTGAAAGAGCTGGGGCTCCACCCTCATACTACCAGTCATTTCTGCCCCAACATTAAGGGGCAGAGTTGGGTTCCGCTCCACTGCATCTTCTATCAGTCTCATCTCTCGAGTCATCAGGTATGGTACTGACACTAACGGCTTCCAACTCAAAGCGTAGGCTATCACAGTAGTCTTGTCTAGTTGGTAATTCATGGTACAGTCATAGTCATTCATTAGGTTCATCAATCTTCTTTGTCTCATATTTAACTCTTTCTGAGAAAACATGTACTTGACGCTTTCATGATATGTAAATATCTTAAATAGGGCACCACAAATATAATGTCTCCAAATTTTTAAGGCAAACACTACAGCCACAAGTTCTAAGTCATGGGTTGGGTAATTTTTTTCGAACGGCTTCCGCTATTTGGAGGCGCTATAACCTTCCCTTGCTGCATCAGTACACAACCAAGCTCTTTATGGGAAGCGTCAATATAAACCGCAAAGTCTTCGGTCCCTTCTGGTAAGGTTGTTTTGGGGCCGTGGTCAGTCTCTTCTTCAGCTCATGAAAGCTTGTCTCACAATTATCTGACCATACAAACTTTACTTCTTTCTGAGTTAGGAGAGTCAGGGGAGATCTATTTTCGAGAACCCCTCTATAAAGCGTTTGTAATAACCCGCCAGTCTCAGAAAACTACAAATCTCGGACACAGTTGTCGGCCTTCCCCACTTTAGAACAACTTCAATTTTACAAGGGGTCAACTGTGAGCCCGTCCTTCGAGATAACATGCCCAAGGAAGGCCACACTTGAAAACCAAAACTCACTTTTTTGCATTGTAGCATATAACTTCTCTGTCATTATGGCCTAGAGGACCATCCTCAATTGTTGTTCTTGCTCTTCTAGATTTCTTGAATATACCAGAATGTCATCTATAAAAACCCCCACAAAATCATCCAGAAAGGGTCTAAACACCCTATTCATCAAATCCATAAAGAAGGTCAGGGCATTAGTTAACCCAAACGGCATTATGAAGAACTCATAGTGCCCATATCGGGTTCTGAATGTGGTCCTAGTCTTTGACCCGCAGTTGATGATAACCCGACCAACAGTCAATTTTAGAAAACACTTGAGCCCCTTGAAACTAATCAAAGAGGTTCTCAATTCTAGGCAAGGGGTATGTATTCTTCACAATGATCTGGTTCAGTTGTCTATTATCTATACAAAGTCTTAAGGACCCATCTTTCTTTTTCACAAATAAAACCAATGCACCCCATGGTGACACACTAGGTCGGACGAATCACCTCTCCAATAATTCTTGCAATTGCTCTTCAGTTCTTTCAATTCGGCTGGGGTCATCCTATAAGGGGCTTTAGAAATGGGAGTAGTGTCAGGAACCACTTCTATTTCAAATTCTATCTCCCTAACTAGAGGCAGAGTGGTTAATTCTTCAAAAAATACCTCTGGATACTCCCTCACTAGTAATATCTCACCTAACTTTGACTGGGTATCCCGATTCTCCACTACCTAAGCCAAATACCCAACACATTCTTTGGCCAACAAACGGGAAGCCCAAAGGGCTGAGATAAAGTGTATAAGGGAAACATCCTTAATGCCAACAAAATTCAATTCAAGCTGATTAGGGCGTCTAAAACTTGCAGTTTTCTCATAACTATTTACTGTCGCATAGTGTGCAAACAACCAGTCCATCCCCAAAATCACATCAAAGTCCCAGATGTCTAACAGTATCAAATCTATAGGTAGAACACACTCTTTAAGAAAAACCCCACAGTGTTTATAAACAATATCAGTTTCTATAGATTCCTCCATAAGTGTGCCTACAACCATTGTTCAGTCAAGAAGTGCAGGTTTAACATTTATGTCGCATGCAAAGTAAGGTGCAATAAAAGAGTGTGTGGATCCAGGGTCAATGAAAACTTTAGCTATCATGCTGCAAACAGAAAGTGTACCTCGAATCACAAACGTGGAGGCCTTGGCCTCTCGTTCTGTAAGGGAAAACACCCAACCTTGAGTCTTAGGTCGGTCTCCTGGTCCCTTCACTGGGCAGATGTTGATCATGTGGCCAAGATTGCCACATCTGAAGTGTGTTCCTATCCTCCTTCGGTACTCAGCTGCGAAGTAATTATCCTTTCCGCAGTATGGACATGTCGGGCACTGGGTCTCTCTTATGTCGTCCGAGAAGTTTTTCTAGATCTTCTTGCTCCCTTGATATTTATTTACCCTAAAGCTTCTCTTTGGGGGTGGTCGAGTCTTTCTCCAAAAACCTCTAAACTGAGCTGGTCCCATCCTTTCATCTTTTCTGAACTGGGACTCTGCGCCGTCCCTTTCTATTTTCATGGCCAGATCCACCAAAGGAAAGAAGGTCTTTAAATTGGTTGATTTACCCTCCCCCTTATTTCTGGCCTGAGGCCTCTTTCAAACTTACTAGCCTTCCACGTCTCGGTGTTAATAATGTGCAGCGCATATCTTGACAATTCAACAAACTTGGCTACATATTTCTCCATAAACGAACCCCCTTGTTGCAGCTCACTAAACTCCACTTCCTTCCTTTTTCGTACTGCATCAGGGAAGTACTTCTCATTAAAGGCTTCCAAGAAGTTCTCCCAGGCTACTTTTGTCCCTGACCTTTCCCATGACTGTTTTACTGAGCCACACCAGTGCTTAGCGTCTCCCTCTAACATGAAGGCCCCTAACTTAACCTTCTGTTCATCACTGCAATGCAACACTTCAAATATCTTACCACATGCCTTATCCGCCATTTTGATTTTTTTATTCCCTCATGTCCTAAAAACACCGGAGGTGCTAGCCTCTTGAACCTTTCTATTAGTCCATTGTCAGTCTACTCCGGGGCCTGCATACTATCTTTCATCATCTAATTCATGGCTCCCAAGGTCCTGAAGAATTCTCTAAGGGCTTCTGTGTTCTCGTTACTGGAACTCGTATTATTAGCATGAGTCCTTGACATCTTGTCCTACAATAGGGGCACCCCAATCACCAGTCTATTCAAAACTATTCAAGAGACACCTCTACAACATTTTAGGCTAAGAATCATAACCTGGATGCTCTGATACCATAACTATCACGACCCTGCCCCCTGACCCCTGCCGTACCAAACTGGAGGGCGACAGAGTGCGGGATCACTACCAGAGGTCGTGTACGTCACTCAAGTGAGAGTGGCATCATGTGTTAAGAGCACGGAATCAAAGCAAACTATGAAACAAAATAAACTCAAACAACAAAAGGGCCACAAACTGAACAAAATAAAACCATTCCATACACAGTCTCCAAAAATTATTTTACAATAATGTTCAAGCCGCTACAGGCCTGACAGCAAAATTACAATGTTCATCAGGAAGACATTGTGGCACCGCCACCAAACACCTATAATCAAGAGATTCTTGGATAGACTCGAGCTTCAAAATCCTGCTACCACCGACCAGCTATCCATGTACGAGCAAACAGTTCTCACTCTACATAGAACGAAAAAAGAGAGATATGAGCTAATAGCCCAATAAGTAAATCAATACCCTTGCATTCCTACTTAAATGCATACATAAGGGATAATAGGCCCACAGATTATTACAGTTCATGCGGTGTCAAGGAACAAAGTCATGCATTAAAGTATACTAGCGAAATAAACAGAGTAGTTCAAGTTTTAAAACTTCTCACATTTACATGAGCTAATAGTTTCATGAACGTTTCTTAAAATCACACAGTGAGAAACTCAGCTAAAGCATATAGTTCATATGGACAGAAGCTAGCAGCGTCTAACTCATGAAGTAGAAGCCTCATCGATCAGACTAGGCCAGTCTTGTAACTTGGGACTTCTATCTCATTCAGGAGGGAGGATAATGACAAGTGGAGGTCCCACTTCGTAATATCCTTACTCACGCACACATCCTTAGCACACTTTGGGGAGGCCTTGCAAGACACGACCCTCTCCTTGCACCTTCAGGCGATAGGGCGTTACATCACCATTTGAGGACTCAATGCGTAATGCCTATAACAATTTCGCTCAACCCACCCTGTTATTTATAGTTATCTCCCGACTCCACTCCTATTATTGGGGTCGGGGCAAAGTCAGAACTTGTTGGCAGTACAGTATCCACTACCAATGGAGAACCTATTGCATAGGGGTCAGAATTCACATGTATCAGGCTTGTATAACAGAATCACAGTATCCACTACTAATGGAGGACCCATTGCGTAGTGGCCAGAGATAACAACTATCAGTTTCATATAACAAAATCAGAATATCCACTAACAATGGACGACCCATTACATTGTGGCCAAAAATCACATATATCAGTTTCACCGTGTATAAGCATGATAACATTCATTCATTCATACCGTAGTCTTTTCAAGAGATTAGGAACATTCAACATTTGTAGGATCACAATCATACCATTTGGTATCTTATAACAGAAAATTTCAATCACCTTGCAAAAGGCTTAAGCTATGTTTAAAAACATCGTTGCATGACATACGCATACATTCATATACAACATGAAATTCATTGTTGTTCTTTTCAATCATGGGCACATACAGAGATGAGGCAAAACACCAAAATTATGTGAGGAATTTAACTAAATTCCGATTCCAATTCGTTAACTGAGCATTACTTGGTCAATTAAGGGTTCAGTATATCGTTCTGAATCTTGCTGAATGCTGTCAATAGTGACATAAGTCCAATCATGACATACTCCCAAAATCATCTCCTAACTCTTAGTCTATGCAAGGTAACGACATTAAGCCAATTACATCTTAAACTAGACCCACAATAGTATCACCCCTCAAAATTTCATGGTCATCAAAAGGATTTTAGTATTTATTTTCATCATGCAAAAGAAGGCAAACTTTCTAAAAAATGCAGTCATCATTTTTTTTCACATGTTTATATTCAAACTTTGATCAAAACCATACTTCATTCATCTTATCATGCTCATAGATCTGCAAGGTAAAGATCCACTTACCTACGTATCACAAAGGTGATCCCAATATCCTTCCACAGTCCACATTACCAAGCTTTTCAAGCTCTCCAACATTGGCACAAAAGGGCTGAACTTGGGCTCAAAAACTTGAGGTGTAGAGTGAGAAAGAGAGACTTTATACTCCAAAAGTGAGGAGGTGGCATTCTGGGCTTGCCAGGTGGCTTTTTCAAAGGCATGCAAGTTGACAAATGGCACACATGGCAGTATGCACAGGCAGGTGGCATCCTTGATCATGCACGACGATAACCCATCGTACGCACAACATTACCCTCTCACGGCGCTGCTATTTCTTTCTCCCTTCACATGCGGCGATGGTCCTCTACATGCACGGCGCTGATCCCTTCTTCTTCACGTGGTTGTTACTCCCTCTTCTTTGCGCGGTGTTACTCCATCTTCTTCGTGCAACATTACTCCCTTTTCTTCGCGCGACATTACTCCCTCTTCTTTACATGGCGTTACTCCCTCTTCTTCATGAGTCGTTACTCCCTCTTCTTCGTGTGGTGTTACTCCCTCATCTTCGCCCGGCCGCACGAGCTCACCAAGTTCACGAAATTTGGGTCGTTACAAAACCGATGAGGGTTATATGGGTTATCCCTTGATGAGGTCGGAGTATGCCCGGATGAGTGAGCCGAGGGACTGTGTAAACCTTGTGTGAGATGAAAGTTTTCAGAGACAGAGTTAAAGCCTCATCATTTGTACCATCACACGGCATGCACATTGATATTCACTTTCAGGAGAGCGTACCACCTTTCAAGTAAAGCTTGTGCATGTTCGAGAGATACCCCCCGTGCGTCATCGAGATATAGATTGCATCTGGTCAAGATGACCTCAGTTTCATCTCCGAGGGGAGTTGAAATCCATATACTGGGACTATGACCCATTGCCTAATAGCTAGACTTTGATGATCCACTGATGATCCCCTACGTAGACCTTGGGTCGTGGGCAATGCAGGGTCGGTTTGAGAAAGCTTGTGTGGTTCATAGTTTGCAGTTGGATAGATAGTACCCCAGTGGATATTTATTCCTAGACCATATGGATCATTTTCTTATCAAAGTATTTAATTGAATTTATTTTAATAATATATTATTTTTAGAATTGTTATTTGAATTTTTTTGAATCTCAAGGTATTTTATTTATCAAATTTGAATTTATAAAGGTAGAGAAATTGATTCTATAAAGTTTTAAATAATCATATAATGATTTTACGTCTTTATAAAATTATAAAAATAATATAATTGCATGGGAGGCTCAAGAGATCTTTTGGGCCCACCATTGCATATTGGGTGCGACCCATTATGTATCTAAATAGGTGGCATACCCCACCTAGAGAAACCTTCTATTTTGTGTTATCAATCTTTGAAGCTTGACATATATGTTTGTGTTTTTCCGAAAAGTTTAGGCCTAGAGAAAATTTTGAATGATATCTTGAAATGTATGAGAAGGTTTATGTATAAAATAAGAAAGGATAATATTATGATATATTAATTTCTTATTTGAGTTAATTGATGAGAAAATGATTTAGGAAGTAGGGGATAATGGTCTAATACCTTCCATAGGATGTTGATGGCTCATCTGTGGAATAGAGAGCTCATATCTCTCGCCCCACAAATCACCCAAGATCAACGGTGTATTTTCAATCTCACATGAGTGACAAACCAAGGAAAACCCTAATATTTTTCAAGCACTATAAAAAAGGGTTACACCCAACCAAAATCTCTACACCATGTACATAGAATTTTTTTTTCTCTCTCTCTCTCTTTAAGAATGTTTTCTCTTTCTATTGAAAGGCCCAAGTGGGAGCAAGCCCCACTCTCTCTCATCTCATGTTTTCTCTTAAGGTATCTCTCTTGATCTTTCATCTCTCTTTGGGGTTTTAGACTACAGGGTTGTAGTAGAAAAGAGAAGCATATCTCTTCCGAACTAGGTCGCTAAGGGGATTCACCTAAGGTTTGAGTTTATGATCTAAGGGTCTCATGTTCCTTTGGCGTACTTATCCAAACATGTTTTCCGGATTGAGATTGAACATTGATCATTAGATCCCGCATCATCAGAAGGTGGTGACTTAGTGTGGGGTTTACGATGCCTGGTTTAGGTAATCTCCGGCACCCTATTTTGTTTCTTCCATATTATATTTATAGTGTTTTTTATTTCCAAGCATAGGTTGTATCTTTTTTTTTGTTAATGAAAAGTGATGCTTGAATGACTTCAAGTTCTTGAGATCCCATTGCATTCTTTTATTTTATTTTATTTGAAGTGATTATAGTAAAATGGCTATTTTGAGTGATCTAGGCTGTGAAGAAAAGAAAAAAGTTGAAAAAGAAAGAAAAATAAATTATTATATACTCCTGCTAGATCACATGTGTCTGTCTTTTAATGGTATCAGAGCTATTGATAATTATTTCTATTAGTTGTCTTTTTGAATCTAGATCTAGCTTGGAAATGAGATATAAGAAATCTAATGACCTTTGTGGTCAAGTAATACACCTCCGATTGAGATTTACTGGAATATTCAAACACCGAAAAAAGCACTATGTAGAATGGGTATTCAGTGCTATTTTGGAGCAGTGATATGAAGATGATAATGAAGTATTTTTCTTGCATACTTTAATGATATTATTTACATTTGAGAGTAGGATCTACCTGTAAAATTTTAGTGGGAGATCCTAAGGGAATTTAGAGTTATGGACTCATCATTGAAAGGTGTCAGTTCTGACCCTGCAAATCTAGAAACTGAACATTATGTTTCATGAATTTTTTCACCAATCTTATTATTTTATTTTTAGTTAAATTTGACCTCAACTCATCAAATGGAGTATACTTTCAAAAAAACTAGTTTCGTTAAGAAATTCCTTGTGGTTTGAAAGATATGGTCAATTTATTGAAGGGTACGCAAGCATATTTTCTGCAAACAAAACTATTTAAATGACTTGAAAGTCATGATTTTATTTCTATTCTTAACAGATTTTTTTTGTGGCCCAAAATAATTGTTTAGAATTCCATTCTGAGTCTAGTCCCTAGTAAAATTTATTTGAGAGAAAAATATCATGGGAAGTAAGGAATAAAATTTTGGATTGAAAAGATGTGATCTTGAATTTTCTACAGTTTTGTGCGACATGAATATCTATATTTATCAAGCCTACTTAATAGAACGATATGAGGCTTGTGGAAATATATGTATTATCATTTTGTGTCTACTTTCAAATAAAATTAGCATAAAAATGAAACTCCATGAGGGTAGAGAGTAAAGGTAATTTTACTCGATATTGTTCATCTAGGAATTTTGTAGTATGATATATTTTATGACGTAAATATCACTTATTTATTTATCTAAAGAAACTAAAGAAAACTATTATTTGGGATTCACACTATAGTTTTTTATTTTATTTTGAGTCTAGTTTTAAACAAAAAATATTTCCAGAAGAAATCCTTTGTGAATTGAGAGAAATAAATATTTTATGGAGAGGTGCGCAATTTGATTTTCTGCTGAGAAAATTGTATTGTGACGTGAATGCCACTAATGTCGATCCACTAAATGGTGTGATTTAAGGATCGAACTGAGCAATATATTCTATTTTTTATCTATTTCAATACTCAAATGAATTAAAAAATAAACTCTTTATGAGTTGGGAGATATCATATTTTTATTATAGGATGCTCATATTCTATTCTGCAAAAAATTGAAAGATGTGACATGTTAAAGCATACTTTGGACTCTTTATAGTCTTTTTAGAGCTCATTTAAAAATTTTACAATATGTCATGAGTATGATTTATAATAATAAAACTTCAGAGATAGGTTATACAAAGTTAGCGAGATAAGACATTTTGTGTGAAGACTGCTCAATTTGGGAATTGCAGAATATAAAAGAAAAACAATGCATGTAAAAACATCTTGGTTTCCTTGCAATGAAGGGGATATGTAGATAGATTTGATGGCAGTATAGAAACTCTAAAGATAAGTGGAAGGATTAAATTTTACGATCCTTGGATTAATGAGATGAAGAAGAGTATTTCTCTGTATATATTTGGGAGAATCCAAAGGTCGAAAAGATGGATGCTTCATTGATATATAAGAAATGGTGATCAAAAGCTTCTTCTTCAATGTTGTGTTCTCTTCCACGATAACAAAAGCTTTTCAACAAGTAAAAGTAAAAAATCAAGAGAAGCCCAGGTGCTACATTGTATGGTTTTGAGCTATGAAATCGATCTCCATTACATGGTAAAGTTATATAGGGAAAGATGATTCAATAACTTTTTATTTTATATCTTATATACTTCTTTGGTTATATTTTAGCTATTTGTTTACGATTATATATGGAGTATATGGACAATAGGTGATGGGTGCTAATAAATTTGAAAGAGGAAATTTATGAATATCCTCTAGTTTTGGGCCTCTTTGTGCTTGAGTATGAACTACTTAAGGTACTGATACACATAGAGAAGTGGTTTGATCAAGGACTATGATCCTAAATATGAAACACGAGAGATGGGTTTGGTTCATTCATATATGTATGTATGAATGGAGTGTTATGATGGAACTCAGTCTTAGTGACTATCTTCCCAATAATGTCCAGTTATATGATGTGTTGCATGTAATGATGATCTTTTGATAAAGTCTCCATATTTTCCAAAAGGAAGTATTTTGTCAAATTTTGATAACCATTCTTTAGTCATATTATAGTTTGGATGAAATTATAAGATGGGTCTTTATTATTTGTTTTTGTTGCCATAAACTTGACTTGGTATGTAATTAAAGATGTTAAAATAATTTATGAAGACTAAACATGTATTAAATTGGATCATTAATGAAAAACCTAAGTCAATTAATATGGTTTTGAGAAAATCCCATAGTCTGGCTAGGTCCGTTAAGCCTTTATGAAAAATCAATCTAAACTGCCCTACTATTATCTAGCTACTACTTGTATATATATATATATATATATATATATATATATATGAGTCTAGTAAGTTATTTGTATAGTACTATGTAGAAGTAAATGTACTATTTATTATGCTATTGTTTACTTT